>JAODXP020010057.1:0-16822 GCA_027497455.2 Sardinella longiceps | reverse complement strand
CTGATGAGCCTAGCAGAGTATCCAAATTAAGCTTCCTGAAACAATTTAGCAGTTATCTGAAATAACTGTCTCACTTTCTTATATTATAAAGGATCTGCATGTAAGGACTAAAGGCTGCTGACAATAGAGGAAAATACTGGGTAACACTTTGCGGTAAGGGTACATGAATTATCATGAATTCATGCATGATTTCATTCATGATTCATTCATGATTCATGCATTACTTCATCTCTGAATACCTAATGATTCATCAGGTATTAGCATGAATTCATTGTTTATCATTAATGACCTCCTGCTGAAATAGCAGATGATCTTAAGCATTAATTACCTCGGTACATCATCATGAGTCATGACTAATTACACATGATCATGATGTTTTTGTTCAAAAGAATTTGATATAATTTGATGTAATAAAAGTACTTTATTTAGCCGACTTTGGCCTAGTCATACGCCATACGTCAACTAAATTTTACCAATTTAACCATGTCAACACTTAAGTTGAGGGGGCACAAACATGATGAATTCATCATGATCATGCTAATAATCATGACTCTATGCTAATTAATCATGACTCATGATGATGTACCCAGAGTAACTAATACTTAAGATCATGTGCTATTTCAGCAGGAGGTCATTAATGACAAACAATGAATTCATGTTAATTCCTGATAACTCATTAGACTTTCAGAGATGAAGTAATGCATGAATCATGAATTTATCATGAATGATTTCATGCATGAATTCATGATGATTCATGTACCCTTACCGCAAAGTGTTACCAAATACTGTAATAGCAGGTACAGGATAAAGATGCCATAAATTACCTGGAAATCTAGACACCCCTAGTGGTAAATCTACATATCTGCACATGACATGACATTATCATTATTACTGTAACCATTTCTTTCTCTGAATTAATGACTTAAGAGTATAATCTCAAGATTTCTCCTTAATAGTCATATGTACTCATTACTAAGTTAAGTAAATTGTGCCACAAGTAAAAGCTGTATGCCCTGAAGGTCAAGGAACTATAACTGTAACTGAAACTGCTTGATAAGAGTATTTAGTCTTATCATGGGGATATTGGTTTTGGTTCTCATTTTACATTCATTTGAACCCACAATTTCCTCTTCCCTTCCCGCCTGACAGCAACTGGACTGACCTACTCCATCTTAACTGGTCCAGACAAGGCCAGCAGGTTCCCAGTTCACGCTGACCTACAACAGAGACAAAGATGTCTGAGAATATTTATGAAGAGGCAGATTCTTCCAACATCAATATGAAAGCAGAAAAAACAGAAACAGAAAATATATATATGAATGAAGTTGCTAAGAATTCTCAGCAAATAATGGAGAACAACACAATCCAGGATAGCCCAAAAGGTCATAACCAAGGTATGTGTGCAGTTATCCAGTTGGAAGTGCAGTTCCTGTTAAACTTTAGTGTCCTAAAGCAAAGTATTCATATCTGTTATTGTTCTCCTCAGGTCGCTACAAGCTGGTTGTTGTGTTTCTTGGGCTGCTGTGTGCTGTTCTTTTGGCTGTCATCATAGGACTGGGAACCAAATCTGAAGAAACAAGGAAATTATGGCTCAGCTTCACAAATCTGACTAAAGAAAAAGATCTCTTAGAGATTTATTATAGCAAACTAATAGAAGAGAAAAAGCAGGTAGGCTACCAATGCAGTTAAACAAACTGAAAAAGAGTTGAAACAAAAGGATGTGATCAAGACTAAAAAAACATACATGTTATAATGTATACTATACATATATGTTATAACAGTTACAGTTAAGAAACACAGTGCTGACCACAGAGAAATCCCAACTGGAGACCAACTTCAGTGCTATTACAGGTGAGAGAGATGAACTGCTGAGAAGCCTTCATGAACTAGAGATCAACTTCAGTGCTATGACTGGTGAGAGAGATGAACTGCTGAGAAGCCTTCATGAACTAAGTGAGTCGTTCCCTTTTAAATTTGATTTTTGTTGTTTGGATACAGGGTCCATAAATACTGGACAGCTCTATGTAGTTTACCTTTCCGTGTTAAACTCAGATAAGTCATTATGAATACTTCACAACCTGTAAAGTGACATTTGAAGTAAACTAAGATATTCATTAAAAAAAAAGATGTGACGATCAAGTGACAAACATAAATGGCAGTGCTGCTTTGAGATCACTAGACTTTAGAAGATATTGCCATTCTTGCTTCTACATTTATGAAGGATTGGGTATGAAGGTGGAGTCTTGACTTATGAAATGGTCATGATTGTTTTTCCAGTCATTTATGACGGCTGCTATGAATGTGTTATGTAATCAGCCATCAAGTAAAGTGTTACCATTATTGCTGTGGTATTACAGTTGTATTTGGTCTATAAATCCAAGAGGTGGATAAACTCGTTTATCCCCACTAGCCACAAATACACATGTGGGGTTGGGTGTGGAGAGCGGAGGAGCGGTGGAACTAGCCAGATCTCTGGGCTGACGGTAGTTATGCCATGCACCTCCCTGCTCATAGGCAGAGTAGGGCTGCATGAACGGTATCCCGAATCCACAGGCCTGTCTGACACAAAAATAATTCCTCAGTAATAAATCATAGTTAATTAACATATTGACTCCTAAGTTACTCAAAGTCTGATATTCCAGCATTATTTTAATAAGATCACATAGGACCCATATGAATTAATCATTATTTTGTACCCTTAGTGCATAGCTTCTCAAAGTGTGGCCCGGGGGCCAATGGCGGCCTGCGAAAAAAAATCTGGCGGCCTGTGATGACATCTAATAATTTGTAAAACTGCTAAAACAGATTGTTTTGAAAGAGTGAATTTCCTTTTAGTGGTGTTTAGCAGCATCTATAGTAATTTATTTATTGTGATAAATGTGAACTGTAGAGATGCAACATACAGTAGTCATTAATATGATGGGGAGGGGTTTCTCTCATTTTTTTTTTCTCCCACCACTTTGGAGAGAAAATGAGGCTCGAAAACGGTAGATGATGTTGCAGTGTTACAGCTAAGCAAAAAAAAATAAAATAAAATAAAAAACTCTGTAAAATCACACATGAAATGCTCTCTTTCTCTCTTTCATTACCAGAATCTATGATGCAGGTGAAATGCCATGCTGGTAAGTAATGCAAATGCAATTGCTAAATGTTTTTTGGTAACTCTTTACATATTCGCAATTGCTGCTTAGCCTATAAACATACAAATTAATAACATATGAGCCATGTGTTAGTCATTACAAATCACCTATTAAAGGTGGGGTATGTGATGCTTTCCTGGAGCACTTTTTAGCCTACTATATTGCTTAAAATGACATTACACCTTGATTGGAAACAATTAATTAAATCCTCCAATGCAAAAATGAAATGTGTTAGTCACCTGTGGAACGAGCAGGACCAGAGGTGGAAAAAGTACAGAAAAATTGTAGCTAGGTAAAAGTATCTTTACTTTACTTTACTTTACCGATCCAGATAACAGTGACAGTAATCAGCCCAGCCAGTTCACATCTTATGGCGTGATTTGTTAATTTTGGCATCTTGAGAGTGCTAGAATAAGGTAGCCGACTAGCTTTGAGATTTTACATATTGATGGTATTCGGGGCTACCCTAACCCTGGCTAGACTCAAATTGACCTGGACTGAAGCAATGGTTATACTGGCTGACAACATTCTTTGGGTAAGATATGGCCATGGATTTCCTTTGCTTTTGAATTAATCACTTCCACAGGTTGCTTGGCTATTGTCAACATTTACAAGAAGCAGGGTCAGCTTTAAGCTACAGTAAATAGTCTGTAGTTAACTTTCGGTTCAAGCCAAATGTTTTTTACTCACATTAATTTTTTTTACTCAGTAATCAGGGAGGTTTCAAAAAAGTAGTGAAGTACAAAGTACAATACTTGCCTCAAAATATACTCAAGTAAAAGTACAATTACCTATTTAAAAAAATACTTAAAAAATTACGAATTACTCAAAAAAGCTACTTAATTACAGTAATTTGAGTAAATGTAATTAGTTACTTTCCACCTCTGAGCAGGACAGGAAAAACAACATCCAATCTTTGTCAGGAACCAGCAAAAATGATTCGATGGTTATAAGTCTGTCAAACCCAACTGCCGTTTGTCCCTCCCCCTCCCCAATCGTTCCTATACTCTGGAAGTGTGGCTTCAGGGGAAATCTGAGGACAGGGGATTGGACCTCTTCCCTGAATGGTTTCTTTTCAAATACCTAGTGTTCACAATCTGTTTTTCCTGATCACATACCCCACCTTTAACACTTTATCATGCATGACCCTATTCTACCCACAGTAGATCATTACCAAGCATTTCTACTATATTACTGCCTAATTAGGCTACAGCATATTCATAGTAAGTAAGTTAGTTGTCTGAATTATGATCTCAATGTGCTTTGCTCTGTAAGGGGCTTACAATATGCCAGTTCAGCAGGAACAGTCATTCTTAGGAACAGTTATTTTCAATAAAACATTGGGTTTGGACAGTATTTGGACAGTTTCAGTACTGGTAGTTTAGGGTTTTGTTACAATGTTACAATCTTTTCTAAATATTATTAAAGAAGAATAACTCTTTCTGTTGTACTACTGCCTTATGAGCCTCATACTAACCTAAGAATATTAAGATCAAAATTCAAATTACTATCTGTGAAAAAATTGTGTGTGTGTGTGTGTGTGTGTGTGTGTGTGTGTGTGTGTGTGTGTGTGTGTGTGTGTGTGTGTGTGTGTGTGATATCGAAAAGTATTGCTCGGATTTTGATGTAATTTTCAGACAACGTGTGTCTTGGGACAAATAACAACTGATTCAATTTTGGTGCTGATCAGTAATCCAGAACACCATCTTTATATTGTGTCTGTGACCACATTGCCTTGGCTGAGGTATGCACTCTCTGAGTGCTTTTCTAGTTTGCCATATTGCAGTTGAATAATTCTTGAATGAATAATTTCATGCAGAAACTATGAGAGATGATGTAGGCTACTGTGAGCCAGTCAGCTTTTGGTTGTATGTGCACAGTCCACCTGCAGCTCATTCTGTCCTGTAGAAGTGTCAGACAGGCAAGCATGAGGTTGTTTAGATTGTTTTGGCCCAGGCTACTAGTCCTTCACCCTCATACAGCTTCATCATTGACATGAACCCTCCTGAGAGTTGTTAATGTAAAACCAAAGGCTTGGGGAGGGAAACCTCTCTCCTCACTTACTGCAGCTGCTACCATCTCATGTCATTATTCTGGTCCTATTTAAAATGTGTCCATAACTGTGGCCATGAGATTATCTTAAAAGAGCTGACGGCAATGTCATTGTCAATCATATGCAGTTTGTGTCTTAAATAGTGCATGATATTAAGGAGCATAAATGGTTACATGGGTGACACAGTTTCACTACACTTGTCGCAGGTGTTCATTTGGTTTCGGACAAAGTCCATTTCCTCAGCTGTAATGTTTTTTTTCTCTGTCCTAGTTGATGTGACTCTGGATCCTGACACAGCACATGCCAGTCTCATCCTATCTGCTGATGGAAAACAACTGAGACTTGGAGACACTAGACAGAATGTCCCTGACAACCCAAAAAGGTTCAGTCCTGTTGTAAGTGTATTGGGAAAACAGGGTTTCTCCTCTGGCAGATTCTACTATGAGGTTCAGGTCAAGGGGAAGACTGGGTGGACCTTAGGAGTGGCCAGAGAGTCCATTACCAGGAAGGGGTTAATACCTCTGACCACTAAGAATGGATACTGGACACTCTGGCTGAGTAAAGGGAATGAGTATTTGGCACTAGATGATCCTAATGTTCCCCTCTCCCTGCCAGAGAAGCTCCAGAAGGTGGGGGTATATGTGGATTATGGGGCAGGTCTGGTCTCCTTCTATGATGCAGACAGTTGGTCTCTTCTCTACTCTTATACTAACATTACCTTCACTGAGACTCTCTATCCATACTTTAACCCCATGCTTAATGAGGGAGGTAAAACTCCTCTCCTCTCATCATCACCTCAGTGTCTGTCTGTCCTAAATGAGGAAACACACTGTATGATGGAGAGGTAGTGTATTCAGGGGCACCGGTGGTATCTATGATATTACACATTTCTGAAATGTCAAAATGTCTGCATTTTGTCAAAATTAGTTTGATGCTGAAATTTTAACGCAAAAGAATTACATTTTGTGTCTTTGAAAATTGTCAACTAAATGCATGAATGTAAGTGGGAGTTATGAAAGTGATAATGTATTGTCCGCTGGTCATTATAGAAAAAATATTTCCTGAGAGGAAGAACCAGGTCTCTGATTCATCCTCAAGGGAAATGTCTCATTGTTGAATGATGCTTCATTGTTGATCTCTACACGTATTACACAAAAATAACTGTCCTGCGAACGTTGAGGAGGCCCATCCAAAGTGAATGGAGCCTCCCACAACATTATAAAGACCCGTTACAACACATTTCTGATTGACACAGTTTGCCTATAAATTGTGTTATGTCAAAATGAGTAAATGCATAAATGTAAATATGAACTATAATGTTGTCTGATGTGCACTGTAAGCATGTGGAAGGCCTACACATAATATCTACAGTAATTTCTTATGTACAGCAATATTTCTTACCACAATAACAATGCCTCTAAAGAAAGCTTTCTTTTTGACCACTGTTGTTGGATTGAATAGCCTTTTTCTGATATATAGATTGCAATGATTTTTCTTGTTTTACGTTCAGATTCATGCTGGTCTAGAAATTGTTTTTTAGTATCTTTCAAGTATTGTTTCAAAATATGCACTTTGTAGTATGTTATTACTGCAGTCTTTCAATATTATTTCTACAGTGTGTTGTGATGCCTGCAATTACATACATATTGTAGCATTCATTAAACGCACAAGGAAACTGGTTGTCACAAAGCTGGTCTTGATTGACTCACAAATGCTTGGAATATTTGCACTGGAATCCACTGATCACACATCAGGGCAGGGGTCAGCGACCCAAACAGCCTTCAGGAACAGGGTGGGCCCCCACTAAGGCCATCCTTAAAATTATTCTTCTTTGCCGTAACCCGACCAACTCAGTCAAATTGGCCCGACACAACCTTTTCAGCCAACTTGCCGACCATAATATTGTAAAACTACCGAGTGAACAATTTTTTTCTGCAAATCTGTTGACTAAAAAAAAAAAAACCTACCGACCCAGTTACTTTCAGATTGTGATGTTATAGCAAACAAACATATTTCTAAGGATGGCCTAACCCCACATCCCAGCACCGCCCTGCATGACAGGTAATGTAGCCCCCTAGCGGTCACTACAGCATGTAGAATATTACTTGCAATATTATTTCCACAATGTGTTGGGATGCACAAATATATACTGTAAAATGTACAATTATATACTGTGTCAGTGACATTGACATCGAGTTCAGGAAGTGCTTTCAGATGTAGGGGTATGTACCTGAAGATTTCTGACCATTAATCGGTCAGGTCAAAAGAGATCAAGCACTGATTGGACTCAATGGCCTGGTTCTTAGTCTGCACTATAATTCATCCCAAAGGTGATTCAAGATTCAAAAATGCATGTCACATACTTGTGCATAGACATACTAAGACGTGGTCAAATTGAATGAAGAGAGAAAAAGATAGACTAGGTTAGGAAAAGTAAGATAAATAAACAAAAGTTCATTTAATAAAAGAATAGAATAAATGACCCAGCCGTGGCCAGTGTGAGAGAGGAGACGTGATGGGCACTGGGAAATCGTCTCAGTCAAGCTTGGCCATGAAGTAGACACCACTGCACTGCCCCCTGGTGGAGATTTTTTCTTTAGCTCGCCAAGACAGCTGTACAGATGAGCTCAGCACTCAATGGACTCATGAGCATATTTCTTCCACACCACACTCACTCATCACTCACATAATACTGCCCATTGATTGATGATGTAGGTTGGATGTAGGACAACACTAGACATGTAAGACATGTCATGGTCTCTGCAGCACACATACATAACAGGACTTGACCTACAGTATTTACAATGGTTACTACAATATTGTCTTGATTGTACATTAGTGAAAAAGACACATGATGTCTGTTTGTATTGTGTGACTGATATTCATGGTCAAATAGGGCCTACTGTAGGCATTTCCCTGTCACTCCTCACCTGCCATGTTTCTATTCCCCAGTAGAGGGAGCTCACCCCACGATATGAAAACCAGTGAGTTTACAGCCTACAATTACATGTATGTAAGGACAGCTGTATAAGATGATAGTAGCCTACTGTACTTTATTCATGTTAAAGGAATTATCCAGAGTGAATCAACACGTAGCCCTGCTGTTTTATAGTGCCAAGTGCGACTGATGACCACCTCAATGACTGAATTTCGTGCAAAGCAGACTGAGATAGCGAGCTAACAGTAACAAAATGGGCATGTTAGCTGCTGTATCGCAAACTCTGTGTTGCACGAAATTCGATTCAAGCAAGCTAGACTATCAAAAACAAAACAAGTCAAGTGAAGTTTCTTGTAACTATCAGAAATTATGGCAAAACTGAACATTTTTCATACCGAAATTTACAAACCCTAACTATTTTTAGCTGGATTAGGTTTCAGGTGACAGGAGTCAATTGTGGTTCTCTAACACTTTAGGGGTGAATTGGTGGCTGTTTTGACTCTGACTTGCACATCTGGGTGGAAACAGGAAGCAAGTTTCTACTGGCGAGCCGCAGCTAAGAGTCGCAGAGCGGTATAGGGCAGCTGTGTAGAGGACAGTAGGCAGGTTTACATGGACACTTCTAATCTGATTAGAAAGATTCCAATATGCATTCTATAGATCAGTATCCAAGGAGATGCATTCATAAATGCCAACTGCAATGGAATATTGGGTTAACTAATCAGATTTTGTCCATGAGCTAATGAGAAAATAGGGAAGGAACGGCCAATCCAGGCCAGTCTTAGTATACAGTATCTCTGTTATACCATAAGTATAGATCACCCTGATTGTAAATCGGCTTTTACATCAGACAAGATATACATGAGACATACTGTACATCTTCAAGTGATGAATTGGGAAACCTTAGTAGCATTGCCGTAAGCGTTAGGCCTACTATACCTGTGTTTTAGAATGACTGGTAATAAGCTCCTTGTTAATATGGAACAAGTGTATCCAATGGACAACAATGAACCAAACTCGACAATTTGTGAGCTTGTGAGCATGTATTACCGTGAGACCGTCATGTGTTTTAGGCTCAGTGATAAATATAATTTTCTCACCTACCACCAATGTGCTAGTTCATTAGTCCCAGCACACATGTAGTATAAGGAAGTGTCCTAGTTGTTGCTCATTTTCAAAAATGCACTCACTCACAGAAGCACAGAATACTCTCACAGAGCCCTTCAACTGGGGGTACTATTGTCAGAACATATGGTTTCCTTTTAACACTCAAACCAAATGAGCTACTGATAGTTACCAAACAGGCCCCCTCAGCCAGTGTATGAATGAGACACAAGACCAACCCTTTAGATGCTTGAAGGAATGCAAACAACCATAAATACCAAATAGGCAAGCAACACTTGATGCATTAAGTCAAAGACTTATCTGCCATAACAATTAGCTTCCATTATAAATAATAGAACCGGCTACACCAACAATGTATTTTTGACAGAATATTTGACTTAACATTTCCGTACCACATTCAGTGTAGGAGTATAAGTTATTATTTGCATACCTTTATGCGATACACACTGTAGTTGACATCATCAAGTCATGGGGTCGCTAAATTTGTATTTGTTAATTCATGATTTGTTGTTGGCCAAAATGCTACAAAAGCAAAAGTTGAGCACAATGATGTTTGCCTAAAAATGAATCAATAAAGTGTAGTAGCTCTTTAGTTTACTACTGAGTCATACACACACACACACACACACACACACACACACACACACTCACATGCCTCTCAAGAAAGTTCCACAGGTTTCCACTAAGGGGCGCTGTTGTGCTGAAAGTAAAACCCAAAAAGGAGCAGCTCCCCTCACCTCTGTCCACCCCTCAGTAGGCCTAGTGATGGCAAAACTTCATGAACCAATGAGGTCATCCTGCCCAAAGGTTCACCAAAAAGGGTTGTTACCTAAAGTAATATTTCACCTCTTTACCTGGAGTTACATACTGTATGTGGGCAAGATCATTTTGGTCTCAGTGCATGCGTTGTCCTAGTCTGGCAACTCCAATTTTACCTTTAGCTTAGCATAGGCGCTGGAAAGTAAAGTTGCCAAAGAGTTTGTTATCTGGCAACTTTACATTCCATTGCCTATTCTAAGTTAAAGCTAAAAAATGGGGAAAATTGGGGATGCCATACTGGGAAAACGCAAGCACTGAGACCAAAATGCTTTTACCCACACATATAACTCCAGGTAAGGGGGTGAATAAACAATTTTCATAAAGAGGTTAACTATTTCCTTAAACCCTCACTAAATACCTCTCTCTAGTGACACCTGCTGAGCAAGACTAAATTAATCCTAAATCAGAGTATCCTGCAATGGTCTGTAAAATAAATAAGATAATGTTAGAATTTGAATTACTGACTATTGTCAGTAGATTAGTGTAATTGTGAAGTCTCTAGTTGCCGAAGACGGGTTTAGATAGTGAAACGGCAATCAATGGTAATAGCAGGCATATCAAAACGAAGCCTAATCAATTGCTTAGAAAAAGGTATGTCTGGAGTGCTGCAGGATATCACTGACACCTGGTGCTCTTCGGTGCAGGGATTGCAGAGATAGTTTTAAAAGAGTCAGTTCCGAGGCACTCAAGATATACAGTACTGATAGGCTACAAAAATTGTCTATGGAAATTGGAACTGGCTTGGATTATGGGCTTGGACTGTCATGTTTCCTTTCAATTTAAAACTGACAAATGAAATATTTTTCTATAAAATGCTTTGAAATCGCACATTTCCAGGAAGATGAGTCTGCACTCAAAAACTCAATATTTTTTGGACTAACGTTATCCTGAAGATGGCGCTGGAGAAGAACTCTTCTGCACACTCTGTCAATGCACTTGCAGAGCTAGCGACACTTGGTTTTCCGTGTAGGGTCCCTGTACTCAGTACTACAAAAGTTTCATTTTGTTTGGAGCTTTCTAAGGGTTTACAAACTAGCGTTTTGTTTCGAGAAAACGGCATGCCCCTATCTCGGTGCGTTAGCTGCTTCGGCTAAAATAGCAAAACACGAACTTTCTCAAAACACACCCTATGATGCCAAAATCGACCTAGGAAGTAGCCTGGGAATTCCCATGCTCCTTTGCACGCTTATTTCATTTCACTCTGCAGAGGAGCATGGTGACCATGGCCGTTTTTCTCGCCTGGTTTCGGTATCCAATCGCAGAACAAAAAGGGATTTGTACGGCCCTCGATTGCATTTTACGTCACGTGGTGGCTCTGGTATTGGCTCCGAGGTATGTACAGACGCTATGATAGACATTCATAACGCCCAATAAACGGCTATGGACAATTGTAAACGATGCTTCCGCTACGAGAAATGCAATAGGTAGGTCCCCAGACTAAATATCACTTGTGATTTTAGTTTGGCATTCGCCAGGCTACCTAGGAAGCTTGTATCACCGGCATTTTCCTTTAAGGCTATGTCGTATTGTGCTCTATAAGTAATGTATAAAATGTGATTATTTAAGTCTTTTCCATCTGTTAATTCCCAGGTTGTGCAGTTTGCTGCTCTGCTAAATCCACCAGGATCTTTGATGAAAAAGGGATATCTTTGTCAGAAGAATGGATCCGGTTTCAAATACAGCCCTCGACTGGCACCAGAGAAACTGCCCTGGCCTCCTTGAGAAACAAAATTAGAAGACATCAGTCATCCAGGGCTCATGAAATAGCTGATAAATATGTGGTGGGTAACCTTTTCAGAGCTGCATTAGAGACTGAAATGACTGAGACCAACAGCATTTTCAGGACAGCATATTACCTAGCAAAAATCGACCCTTCGTAGATCATCCAGATTTAATTGAACTTTAATTGAACAAATCTGCCATGATTGTCAACATTAAGACTTCGATTGATGGGGAAATACCAGAGTTTCTTTTTCTTGATCTTGTTGAACTAGATGATCAAAAGGCAGAGGGTATAGAGAAGGCTCTTCTGAACTGTTTGCACAGTGCAGGTTTCAGCCAAGAATGGCTTCAGAAGAACCGCTGTAAAAGCTGTCTGGAGGTCTTACAAAGCACTGAACAAGCATTTTGAAAATGCCGCTGCAGACGAAAGCAGACCAGCAAAGGAAAGGCAGACCTACAGGGGCATGGCGAGCCGCTTGCAGAGCAAGGAGTTTATCTGTGATCTTCGCCTGATGTATGATGCGCTGTCAGAACTTTCCAGTTTATCTCAACAGCTTCAGTCACAGTCAATGACCCTGTTGAGAGCAGAGCAATTTCTGAAAAGAACCGTCAGAGTGCTGAAGTCTCTCAAGGAGTCTCCAGGTGAGAAGTACGCTGAGGCTGTTGAGGCAAAGACTTCAGGACATTTTGGGACTGTGTCTCTTAAATCCAATCCAAAACTCATTTCAATTAATCCCAATCAATTTCTTCAAAGTCTTGCAAACAACCTGGAGAAACGCCTCTCATTTGAAAATGAGTTTCACTCTGATTTGAGCATGTTGAAAAACACAACTTGGCCTTCAGAACCTGATATAAGATATGGAGAGAAAGAGATTAAACAGTTCAATGGACCACCTCTAAGTCTTTTCAAACCCAAGGAGTATGTCAGAACGTGGTTTAAAAGCCATCGTTCAGCCACAGACACAAGTAGGCCATGCAAAGAAGAAAAAAAAAATTGAGTACAAACACTTTTGGAAAGTCTTGTAGATCTGCCGTTATTCTTCTCCAGTAGACCTATCTACTATCTCTATGTATCTCTTGACATAAGCCACATTTCCCTTGGGCTAATTATGATTTATGCCTACCTTGCCAGTGAAAATTGTAAATATGAGGTCAGGAGAATTATTATTATTATTTTTTTTTTTTTACTGATTGCTATTTGGTAAAACATATTTTAAATTTCAGTAAAGCTAAGGGTGCAAATGTTTTAGCTTATGCAATACTATTTTGGTATAAATGTTGAATCCCATTGGCTACTTGTTTGATGTAAGCCATGTTTACTTTGGGTTATCCTACCTACCCTCCACTCCTAACCACCTAGCCTCTACTCCTCCCCATCTACACTCCACTCCACTGTCTGTCTTCTACAGTAGGCCCATCTACTATCTCTATGTATCTCTTGATACAAGCCACATTTTCCTTGGGCTAGTAATGTTGGGCCTATGATTTGTGCCTACCTTCCCAATGAAAACTGTACATATGAATTCATGAGAAAATTGACTTAAGTCATTGCTATTTGGGGAAACTACCCAATATATTTGTATTTCCCAGCAAATAGGCCTAGAGCTAATTCATTCTATAGCCATTGATTCATTCCATTCCAAATCTTCAGATGCAGGTGCAATAGACCATGGAGCAATTATTTTGAGTGGTTTAACTTGTTCAACACTATCTTTTGTTGTAAATATAGAATTATAGGCTACTTGTTTGATGTAAGCCATGTTTTCAAAGCTACTGTATATGTTAAGATTAAGGTCTACTTTCTTAAATCTGAGGTCAAGAGAAAATGCACTTTTTGATTTTGAACTTTTTGATATTGGCTTTAGGAGTTACTCACTTTGGCAGTTCATTCTGTATCAATTTCACAGTTTAGCAATTGTCAGTGCTACAATACCTTGTTACAGCTGCACAAACACACTACAGATTTTCACTCCTACATGTTAACCCAAGTGTTTGCTTAGTTTAGTGATCAACCTCTACAGAAACTGCAAATGTTTTTTTTTTCATTTTTTTTTTTTCATTTTTTTTTCAGCTGTGGCTGAAAATCATCATTGACAGTATACCCACCACAAAAAGCTAGACTACAGCACTGTAGCCATCGTACCCGAGGGTCTATCAGTCGTGGCCAGACTATACATTTTATGCTACAGTCTGGCTTGTAAGGCTACTTGTCACCATGGTCCATTATACAAACGTATACCCTACAATGAACTAGTTAAAAAAAAATATATATATATGAACTACAAAAGATGACCTATGTATGAACATGCAAAACAGTGATGTTTCCCAGTAGATCAAGATCAAGGTTGTGGTTTGACATTGAAATGAAGTCGAGTTGAAAACTGAAACTATTCTATTCTGTGCTACTGTGTGTGAAATGACTCGCACAACACAGGCAACACATATTAAGCCTAAAATACTTTTGAGGAAGAGAAGACAAAATGTATCTCAGTCCCTCAGAGTCGTGTGAGACCTGTCAATTGCATGTGTCTCACGGACAACGTCAAGTTTAGCACTCTCGTTCTTGTCATTCATTGCCCCAGCACAAATGCAATTCATTGTCCGATTCTATGCCCATTTCTTCTGTTTGACACAAGTAGCCTACCACCCACACCCCCCAGTAATGATACATGAAGTGATGCATAATCATTTTTTTAATTTTGCAGATGATTAAAGGTGCCCCGCCACACAAAGCCGTTTTTACCTGTTGCTTTTGGTATAGAATAGTTCTGTATGACCTCAAGTTACACAGTGCATGTGAAAATGTAATACTGTCTTCGCTATAGGCAATAGCCCATTAAAAGAAATATGCAAAGAAATTAGGTCAGTTTGAATCCATGGTCAGTGCTACGTAGTATAGACAACGTTACAGCCATTGGCTGACTGAGGAGAATTATCGCCCAATCCATGCTCTCCTGTATTTGACTAAAGCCCGCCCCTTGAAATACTCGCGAAAAAGAAGGAATATCCATGAAATGGTAACAGGCAACTTGTCAACTTGACGAATTCAACAGTCTTGGTAAGTGTAATCTGACTGTGGATGTAGGCTAACAGTCGGCTACTCTTGCAATAAGTATCTGATTATGTTGGCTACTGTGACATCCTGACTATGTAGTAAGCTTACCTTTGCAAAGTGGCCGTTACAATCTGCAAGCTAGGTTGGTGCAGATATCCTCTTTCTCGGTTTCATGATAATATTCCAAGTTTTTTTTTTTTTCGTACCTCGCAATTCGCAAGTAAAACTAATGTAAATATTCGTCCATGTGCTTTACAACGTCGAGCTTCAGCAGCGAATCAGAGCGCAGCCCATTGTAACAGTGGGAAAAAAAACGGAAGAACCGCATGAAATTTTCGAAGGCTATTCCTACAGGCTGCAAACGATCTCATTACGGTCTCCTTGGACCGTTCTCAGTCCAAGTGAAGTCACATACCCTATTTGTAGACCTCAAAGAACAATTTAAATACCCTCTAGTGGTGTGGCATGGCACCTTTAAGGTCACATTGGAATTATAGTCCATTTGACCATTGCTCATTGGGTTATGTTGTTCCCTGGTTCTCAGATCTGCAGATGTGTTTAATATCTCATGTGCAGTACAGGGCATGTCCTTACTATTCAGGCAACATGGGCGACGGAAGTAATTGACTTTATATGGAGGCCGAGCGATTTCGGCGACAAAAGTGGCAGGTGACTTGGACGACGAAACTTTGGTTAACTTTATGTAATGAGCTATGATGCGGTTGGGCGATTACCAATCAGAATGTCGATTTGCTGGGGAGATGCCTGTAGAGAGGCAGGATCAAACGTTTGAAAGCTAAGGTCATTGGCAAATTTGCCGTTTTGGTTGCTGCGCTCAAGCGATGTTTTTGGGGAGTCTTCGGTGACTCTTGGCAATTTATCGGTCTCGGTCTGAACACAGTTACACCTGTCATGGATCAGGCATAACCTTTTAGACACACCGGCTCACCCACCCACACCCACACCTACACCTACACCTTGAATCTTTGAAACACTTGTCATGATGTGATTTGTTGTCACGGATAGTTTCATTGGAATTGACACCTTGCCAAGCCCCGCCCCCTTAGTTACTGTTGTTAGGCCTTCCAAATTTCCTTAAAACGTAAGCATTCTCCATAGGAATGAATGCAAAACATAGCCTCAAGCAATGGCTTTCCAGAGACAAACTGCAAGTGATTAATAATTCCTAATAGCTCGTATTGCTTGACAAAAAGGTCTACTTTAAGTAGCCTATAGTAGTTGAAATTGATATTTATTGAATTCAACACACACCATCATACAACACCACAGCAAAATCAACCAGCACGAAACTCCATTAAGGCATCTTAAAACGATGACAATCAACTTAAAATTATGGACTATTTATCTTTCTCCTAACACTGCAGTAAGTAAACCGTTTAATTGTGCCAAAATATTGTCTGTATGTCTGTAAATATTCCGTTAGCCAACATCCTAAAAACAGCTAACATTGCCAGAGGCAGAGAGGCAGACTTTAGACCCATTTTGCTATTAAATGTCTGTGACAAAATGTAACAAACTAAGTTAAATTGTTTTGAGCTTCGTGTTTGCAGGGGCGGTCCTACCCTCTTTGGTGCCCTGGGCGAACACCTTATCTGGCGCGCCCCCCCCCCCCCCCCCAAAAAAAAAAACATAATAATAATGATAATTAATATTATTATTATTATTATTATTATTAATAATAATAATAATAATAATAATAATAATGACGCAGCACACCTCATCGTATTATCATGGCCTAGAACAAGAGGATAAAAATAAAACAAAGTTAAATAGCCATTGCTGCTAATTTCCATTTTTTTCTATTTTTTGCAAAACTCTTATGGTACTTATGGTAGCTATTATTTACTCTACTATATGCATGTCTAGCTTCTACAGCAAAGGAGAAGATCTGAGCCCCAAACCCCTCCCCTTTCTTGTGTGTGAGACTTCAGTACTGAAGTCTGAAAGCA
>JAODXP020010055.1:0-17541 GCA_027497455.2 Sardinella longiceps | reverse complement strand
AGGAAACGAAGGCGAATAACGGCTGGTCCTTGGGTCTTTCCCGCAAACGCATATATGCGAAATTGGTAGGTAAAGTGCCATTGTATTGAAAACAACAAGTTGTTAACTGGTTAGCTATACTTTTCTGAAGCTTTTGGGAAAAGGACGCCTTCAAGGAGGAGCTCTGTGGCGAAAAATGTGAGCATAAACCATAGCGCAAACTGAAAGTAAAAATCGGTCTTGCATGGTTCCACTTTAAAATCAGGCACGACGCTTGAATACTATCAAGCCTGTGGCAATATGATTACACAATTACTCAAACAGGCTAACAAATTCTTATTCACTCAGCAAAGACGGTCTAGGCATGTTTCAATATATTTGGAGATCATGCATTTTCAGAGAAATTGCTTATTGTTTGTGGTTAACTGTTTCAGAATGGAAAGAGTGTGCCCAAGCATGGTGACTTAGAAATGGGGTTTATTATTGCAATAACTAATAAATACTGTTTTTTTCCCGTATCCTGGCAAGTCTGATTGTTTAACTTCAGATCGAGCTCAAACAGTTGCAAGTTACACCAAGTGTAATGAGACATTTAACCATCTAAATGACTACAAAGCAGGTACATTCCCCCAGAATTCTTGCATAGAGTAAATAAATACAGAGGCAAGAGTAATAACAATGATATTTATTTAATATCTGAAAAGACTTCTAAGCTACACAAATATATTACATTAACATTATAGAAATGATCTTGATTTGAAGGATATACAGTAGCCAAATATTAGGTAATATCCTACTGTAGTAGAATTATATCACTTGAATATATTACATAATTAAAAAACGATTTCCCTTAATGTCAATTCATGTCAGGAACTACATTTGTATTTGTATTTTACTTCAAATTGAATTACCCACATGCTGCTTTATTCTCAGTGCTTTATCTCAATGGACAGAAATCAGAGTGGCATAAACATGAATACAGTACATAACAAATCCAATGTTGTGCCACTCTATTATATTGTATTGGGATTACAAAATTGCCAGTGTTAACATTCAAATTTACTTTTTCTGCATGGCTGTAGTTTACAAATGAACCTACTAAGCCCATGCGTTGTTAGTTCTGTGTATTACATAAAAGTAGTTCTCTGTTGGCAGATAGCAGTTCCACATGTTGAATGACAGGGGGAGAAAAACTCTAGGCAGAGCCATCAGACTGTCTGATGTCAGCAACACTTTCTGGCACCCGGGCAGTCATACCATTCAGCGACTTTGTTAAGCATATCTGACAACCCAGGCGGGACCTGTAAGAAAGACAAAAGTTGGACAAGAGTGATATGTGCAAACTACCATTCAAAAGTTAAGGATCGACTGGAAATTTCCTTGCCTTCTATTTTAAGATTAAATGAGTATGAATTGGGAAATAACAAGAGGTATCATGATGTGCCCCTGTTGTTGATGCTAAGCAGTTTGTCTCTTTGGCGCTTGGCCTAGCTGAAATGTTTTTCCACAACTGTAACATGACATGTTTTTATTTCATTCTGTTCCTGATGTTCCCGTGACTAGAGATAAAATGGAATAGTGTGTTCTTAAGTGGTTTTGATGTTTGTACTATCTGTGTTTGTCCCCTACGTCAGTGGCTATCTGCTAGCTTACTACACTACACTACACTACACTGGCACTAATCATGGTCTGATTCAGTGTGGTCCACGTCAACAAGGATGACCTACTCCTTCTTTGGTCAACCTGGAACTGCAGTTATACTCAGCCTATTTCCTTTTTTGTGTGAAGCATCATCCCATTCTACAGATGTGTACCCTAAAAAATTACCTACCATCAATAGGAATATAGTGCTTTGGAATCGAAAACTGCATCAGGCTACAACCTCAATAGCAGACTCAGCTTAGCCTAATGAGGAAGCAACCCCACTTCCCATTTTGGACGACCCCAACTCTGATGCTGTTTTCATACACATAAGTACAGGTATAAATAGCATTTATAAGGTATAAATAGCATTTATTTGAAACAGACTTTCAAAACTCTTTTCTCTTCTATATCATGCTACATGCACCTTTTTCATGGGCACAACCCACTGACACAGCTTTACAGCTCATCCCATAAATGCATGTTCCATACAAATGGGGCACAATTTGAAAGAACAAAATACTGTAGACTATCCAACAGTATAACATTAACAAAACTAGAAAAGCGCTCAGAGAGCGCAGACCTCCGCCAAGACAATGTGGTCACAGATGGTGTTGTGGCTCACCAATCGCCCCCAAAATCTAATCAGTTCCTATTTGTCCCAATACACACGTTATCCGAAAATTTGATCCAAATCCGTGCAGTACTTTTCGAGTTATGTTGCTGACAGACACACAGACTCACACACACCAAGCAAACACATAACCTCCTTGGCGGAGGTAATAATAAATGTCATCACAGAGAGATACTCTCGAACCAATTTCCTTACCGCTTGAGAAACACACAAATTAAGCAAGAGATGAGCCATGTGCAAGTGGGAAAAGAGGAAGCATCCACAACTGACTAACTGAAGCCTGTTCATTAAAGCAATATACCGAAGTAAGTTTAAGCATAGTCCTGCTGCACGAGCCTTCTAACAGCAATATAGTTCGCATGAAATGAAAGATTTTCGAACAGCACAGACCTAACGCGAACGCGAAACACTTTACATTGAGTCAATGTAACCTCAGATCTTACTTTCGGTTTCCAACAGTCAGGTCCCATCGATTCAGTGTAAAGTGCCTGTTCGCTTCTGCGTTCGGTCTGTGCTGTACCAAATTATTTTGTTCCACTCGCTAACTAGCGCATTTTAGCAAGCTCTTTCAACAGGGCTATGCTTGAATTCACTCCGGTACTTTCCTTTAAATGTTTGCTTCATTAATTTTGTGTTCTTGAACTGTTCAATATTACTTGCATTTGAACATTCCTGTGTGTTACCAAATCATTGTTTCAACCTGATTCAATGAGTACTCCTTGAAACCAATATTTCCAGCATATTTCAATATGTGATCAGAGCAGAATAGAAAAGACTGCACTTTATTGTCATGTCTTGCATGAAAAAGAATTTTGGCCTCTGATTGACACATACAGAAGATATAAAATTTACAGACGTGAAAACATTGAAGCCACATTCCATCACTCATACATACACCTCGCATGAGTCTTGTGACAATCATATAATCAAGTGTGATACTTTGGATGTGTTATGATGATATTAATCCCATGTTATGTGTGAAAGCTTTGAAAATTATTTGTTATTTCCTGGTGTGTGTTATGCATCCTGAAGAAAGTTAAGAAAAGTTAAAACTACTGATAGTAGTAGTTGTCTTTTTAAGGTAGTGAAGTTTGTTAGAAAGATAAAGATTAAAGAAAGATGAAGATTAAACTGGATGAGTCTGGCGTCTTCCACACCACTGCAGCCCCCTATCCACTTCTCTCTCTCCCTCCTCCCTCCCGCAGTCTGCCCAAGCCTCATGCCACAAACTCATTGAATAAATTGCAGGCAACATTAGCCTATTCTTTTCCAGTTTCTGCAAGCATGGCAGCAGTCAATATTAGGCTTTTGTAAAAGAAGAGCCTGTGAACAATAGACTTTTACAATATCGAGCAAAATAATTAAAATTGTGTTAACACGCGATAAAATAATTTTCATGGTACCATTCCATGATCATAACCGCCTCACAGAACGCTATCCCTTACTTAACTTGCCCAGCCCTTGTTTAAATACACTGTAGGGTATAGGACATGCTTACAACACTGACAAGGGTGATACTCACGTTTCAGTCAGGCCATAAGCAAGGTCAAGCATATCCATCTCCTCATCTGTTACTGGACCCAGCTGCTTGAACACCTCCTCGTCAAATATTAGATGGCAGGTGGAGCAGGCCAGAGTCCCCTCACAGGCTCCTACAAAGGTCAGAGAAAAGACTGTTGGAAATCCTGGCCTGTGCAAATCATTCCAATTTAGCAAAGGAAGAATTAGTGCATCCCTCAAAGAAATGAGTAATGGGAAATTCCATATCAACCCAACACCAAAATCTTGATTTCGACACCATGGTCCTCAAATTTTTCAGATTTTTTTGTCCAAATATTCTTCCATATCTCATTAGAATAAAATCAGAATTTCATCAATTTGATATCTTGTTTAGTTACTGAGATATGGCTCTTCATGGATAGACGCAGCCTTAAACTAGAAAAGCACTCTGAGAGCGCACACCTCCACCAATTCCAAATCGTGTTCTGGATCACCGATCGCCACCAAATCAAATCACTTCTTACTCGTCCCAATATACACGTTGTCCGAAAATTTCATCCAATTCCGTGCAGTACTATTCAAGTTATGTTTTACACAGACAGACACATGTACACACACACACACACACACACACACACACACACACACACACACATACATACAGATGCAGGCGAAAACATAACCTCCTTGGCGGAGGGTTAAAAAAAAAGCTGAAAATTGCAGTTTTTCCTCAGCACCAATTTTTTTTAAACCCCTCTCCTCTCTTCAGAGACAGTATAATTTTCCTAATGTTAGAATCTTGTGTACTGTGGTATATTTTTTATTTGACTGTCCAATTGCTGGTCATGTCTGATCACATTGAAGGAGAATGCTAGGGTGATATGGACGAAATGGATATTGCAACATCATAACAAGTTTGAACTTTTGCCTTGGAGCAGAATTGTTTGTGCAGGTCGGAAGTTGTGGCTATAGGTGGGCAAACAAGCCAAATTGGTGTTCTAAACCATAGAAAGCCTCAAAGTAGCCCCACACTTCATTGATAAATAGTGAAACTGTCATTAACACAAGATATTTATTATTTCTTATAATTGACAGTGTACAGATAAATAGCTAGCCCCTACCTTGATGCCCCAGATAATTACAATTAGCAAGCAGTCTTTTCCAGTCTGCACAAACCTATCAAAATTTCGCTGTCCGGTAAATGTTTTTTTTTAATGATAAAAAATAATCAGGGGAGTAGTAGAAATACTGAAAATGATTCACAAATTTAGCTCACCAAATCCATCAAAGTCCAGGTCTTGATCTACGATTACATCCAGTAAGGTGTCTCCTGGGTTGCCCTTTACCGTAATCTTCTCTCCATCACGATTAATAAAATTAACGGTCACTTTACTATCTGTCCTGTAAAAAAACAGAGTAATAAAATGTATCATTACTGAATGAGACCTGTCAGGGCAAAATTTGCCTTTTGTTATGTATTCTTTACCTTAATGTTACAGAAAACATATTATTCTCAATGTGCATTTTGCCCATGGTCAGGGTGGAAATTAAAAAAGAAAACGTCACATAAGACAAGTCAAATTGGCATTTTTTAAAGAAGAATTCATAGAGAATAAGGAAAAAAAATATTTAAAAAAAATCTGTGGACAATCCCACAAGGTGTTCTGGTGCTGTGAAAATGACACCCAAATTGAATTGACTTGTGAGGTCTTCTGTTCAAACACTGATAGAGTTCCTTTCTACTTATTGTTTTTATGAGAGTGTTTCTACTTATCTCTACAAGGAAAAAATCAAGAGCCTATGTTGGGTACAAATATGTGTTCTGAAGGTCTAAACAGAGGACAGCCAAAAACTTCAATAAAATTTTTATCATCTTTGAGGGAATGCTATGACGATGCAGGATCATCCAGACCAAAACTGACAGTTTTGCTACAAACTAGGCCTATTCCTATTTATGTACCAGCATGCAGAATTTGAGCTTCCTACATGGTTTAGTTCTTGAGCTATGGGCTTGTGAACTTTGACAAAAAAAAAAAAAAGAGTGTGAACAAAATGGACACCTCCCTCCCCCAGTAAAAATGGCTGTAACATGGAAAGTATACATCTTACATTCAAATAGATTTACAGTGTAAGACAGAGTAAGTTTAAGCATAGCCCTGCTGCGCGAGCCTTCAAACAGCAATATATTTCTCATGAAATGAAAGAATTTCGAACAGCATAAACCTAACGCGAGCAGCGGAAACACTTTACATTGGGTCAATGTAACCTCAGATCTTACTTTCGGTTTCCAACAGTCAGGTTCCATTGATTCAGTGTAAAGTGTCTGTTCGCTTCTGCGTTTGCGCTCGGTCTGTGCTGTACCAAGTTATTTTGTTCCACTCGCTAACTAGCGCATTTAGCAAGCTCTTTCAAAAGGACTATGTTTGAATTCACTCCGGTATTTTCCTTTAAGTACGATGGGTACATTTGGTGATTTTTTTCTGATTTTTTTAGACTTAAGTGCGTGGGCTCCTGTTGAATTGACGTGGAATGACCCTATTCCAAGATGGTGGCTCTGCAACGAGAGCGCTCTCATTGACGACTGTTGTCATCGGCCTTCCTGGTGTATATTTCTATGGTTTTGTTTTAAAGACAGCTGATGAGAATGTAACAGTGCAGGATCTTGTATCTGAATTGCTATGCACTTTGAATATTGGCCATCATGGTCAATATAATGATAAAGCCAATAGAAGCATGAACTGGTTGACTGTAAAAAATATTCTAGGGCTAGAGTATTGAATGGAATACAGTAGAGAGATTGGATACCATAGGCCTATAGCCAATGCATTTTTTTTTTTTTTTTTTTTTGAGGGGGGTCTGTGGAAATAATCTATGGCTTGCAACATAAAAAAGAACTGAACAGGTTAATTTTTTGGAGCAGTGAACTTAGTGTAAAAAAAAAAATGAACTATGAACTGAACTAGTTCATGTAAAAAGTGAACTTTCCAAACACTACCTGAGATCCAATTACTACTTAACACTTCCCAACCGATAGCCTAAAATGGGATTACTTGGGGAATGATCGTAGAGAGAGGACCTTTATTTTAAAACAGTTGTGGATAGAAGAAACACTAGTGGTTAAGTCATAGTTGATTTCCTTTCCATATCAAAAGTTGTTTTCAGACCCATTTGTCATGTGACAAGGGCACATGCAAGAAAGAGAGATGATTAGACTATGCACCCCTGAGTCTATCCTGCCATTCTTCTATGTGTAATGAAATATTAATAACATGAAAATAAATAAGTTTATGTTTTAGGCCTATGATTCTGTCAGTATATTAAACAAGTTGCAAAGCCATAGAGTAGGCCTATGTCACCATCATTCTTCTTGACAGACCCAGAGCCAATAAGATATTTCTACAGGCATGTCTCATGACGAGATAGGCTATCTGCAAAACACCTTCTCGTAAGGCATACGCTCATAACGCTAGTGAGGCCTATCACACCACACACTGAACAGATTAGGATAGCCCTAAAATGTCCTGGGCGTTGAACCTTAGACCTATCAGTGTTATCGGTGACAGTGATAAGTAAATGTATTGGTAGTCGTGAGGATTGCCGAAAGGTGTAGTTATTGTAGAATTTATATGGAATTATATAAATAGACCATGGGATAAAAATTGCCTCTCTCTTACCTTAAAGGCTGGTTGACACCGGTAGATATGCCTCGAAGAGTTTGTGCGCATGTTAAGGAAGTTCTTGGGATGTTAGCTGTGAGAAGTCTGCAAAGTTTGGAACTTTGTAATGCAGTTAACGTCAACAGTCGCTTAGATGCCGACACTAAAGACATGACTAAGGAAACGATTTAGCTATATCGTAGGCTAATAGCGATGCTGTAACTTTGTACAGACGACCTTAGAGTTAGCTTGACCGGCTGTTAATGCTAACTAGCACACTTCTGTAACGTTAACGTCAGTAGGTTAACATACCTGTATGCAAACCCTTCTCAGTCTGTTAACGTTACGATCTGTTGGCAACTTCCGTGCCTTTTAGCCTATTGCATAATGCAACGTAATTGTGAGCGGCCGTATCTAAAACAAAGTGTTATAATCTAACTAATCCGCGTAGGTTCCTCCTCAAAACGTATAGTGAAAACAGCCTGACAACGTTTTCATTTACGCTGTAGGATAAACAAGTTATTTAATCACAGAGGAGTAGGTGCGTAAAAGCAGCCAGGGTCAAAACGAGACTTTCTCCTTCGTCTTTGGCAAATAACGTTTAGAAAGCAATACCGCCACCTACTGGAATGGAGCGCATTCATTTTTTTTCTTACTTAGTGAGCAGATTCCATCAATAGGCCTACAGGCAACACATTCTTTCAATAGCTTACACAGTTTGTTCTTTCTTTTCAATAAAGAGATACATTCTCAAAAGATTTTTAAAAAATCCTCCTTTTAGTTAAAACAGTAGGCTACTTATTTTCCTAATAGCTGCAGGTGGAGCACACTAATAGTTTACCAATCACTGCAGACTAGCAGAGTTTATGTGTATGGTGGTTTACCTGCGCCTGGCTCGCTCCATGCCCGATGCTTTTCTTCTCATTTCCTTTTTGTGTTATCAGGTAGACCAATTGTAGACCAATTACCATTAGGCCTATTTGTATTCTTGTAGCCTACACTTTAAATACTGTGTGATTGCTCTTGGAACGCATTCCTCCTTTCATTCTTGTGTTATCAAAAAGTTGGGTTTGAAGTCTATCAACACAGAGTAATCGTGCGAGATGGGAGGCGACCTCCATTGCACATAATCTTATGTTAAAATGGCACAGCAGCAACACAAGAAAAATTGGATAGATTATGTTAACCTAGGCCTACTCCCATGGTGGACTGAGACCGGGTCTTTGAAGGGTCAGGTCCCAGACAAAATTGAAGCAGAAAATCTTGAGAGACCGGACTCAAGTACTAGCTTACAAACAAATCAATTCAATTTTATTTATTTGTAGAGCACCAAATATAATTGTCTTGTGGCGCTTTACAGACAGAGGAACACTCATGAGTAACAGGGGCAAGGAAAAATTCCCTTCTATTTGAAGAAAGTTCCACCGGAGAGGGTTGAAGCGCAGTAGGCCGATGAAAGATCTTTAGTTCCACGACTCATGGACTCAACCCAACTGCCAGGTAGTCATTAATTTAATGATTGTCCATGGTTTGGCCCCTTTGGGCTATGCACAATATGCACTTATAGCATTGTTTGACAATATTATGTAGTCAAAGCAGAGTTTCGTAGTTGTGGTTGGACAGCGTGAATCAAGCAATTATCCGACAGTGTGAATGTGTCTCTCCTTGACTCTGAGTCCTTACCTAAGCTAACTGCCCCTTCTAGTTTTTTGGGTTTCCCCACTGTAAAGCGGCATAATGTGGCTTATTAGGGGCTTTCCCCAAACAGTATCTTTATGAATTTAAAGTAAAATTGTACAAATATTTTACAAGATACTGCATAAAACCCTCATCATCAGCTCAGGACCTCTTTGCCCTTCAGTGTACCCTCCCCATA
Source organism: Sardinella longiceps (assembly GCA_027497455.2). Classification (NCBI taxonomy): domain Eukaryota; kingdom Metazoa; phylum Chordata; class Actinopteri; order Clupeiformes; family Clupeidae; genus Sardinella; species Sardinella longiceps. Next base: position 8,255 of record JAODXP020010055.1, on the reverse strand, counting down.
ACTGTCCTACCTTACCTGCCACCACTCCTGTGTCTGTGCCTGTTTGTGGTTCCCAGTCTGCTACAGTTAGTGAAGTGGAGAAAATAAGTATTTAATATAAGTAATAAGTATACAATAAGTATTTTTGTATTACCTACAATGAATAGGTCTGATTTCTTGTTTTATCATAGGTGCAATTCAACTAGTGAGAGCCAGAATCTAAAAGAAAATCCAGAAAATCCTTGTATAATTTTGAAATAATAGTGCTGGCAAAATTAACACTCAAGTGATTAGGCCTAAAAAAAAACTCAGATTAATCTTAATTGATATGGTTCTTCAATGACATGCATTATACTCAATTTCAGAAAATGGCAAGACTATAAAGTCAAACTAGACAAATACTATTGACTAGCTCCTGTATCTCAAACAACAGCAAAGGATGAAGTAAACATCAAAGTGCTACAAAACTCTCCTTTCAAGTATTAGTTGCATCTCTCCCCCCTGACCTCTTTCATAGCCTATTGAATTGTTATGGTTGTTGAAGGAGACATTAAAGGAGAAATCCAGTGTAAATCAATCCATAGCCCTGTTATTATAACTCACCAAGTGCTGTAGGAAAACAGAATACGAAAATTTGATACAACATAGGCTGAGCAGTGAACCAACCACTAACACTAAATTAATGGGACATAACAACTTCCTTTCAGTTTCATTTCATTATGCCTCATTCTGTCAAAATTGGTAATCGGTTTGCTGTTAAGTCTCTGTAGCGTCACATTTTTTCGTTCTTTTTCTTAAAGACAGCATTCAGGAACCTTGAACACCAGGGCTATTGACTGATTCACACCGGATTTCTCCTTTAACTGATGTTTCAGGAACGGTGGGGGTAGGGGATAAGTTTAAATTGCCCCATTTGAGAAGAACATAGCCAGCTAGATTTTTAAAAAACTGTTTCATAATGAAATATTTAATCTATAATTTATTGCATGAAATAAGTATTTCATCACCTACCAAGCAGCAAAAATCTTTCCATTGGTGCATTTCATTATTCATAAGAAATTCTACCAATGGAAATGTATTAGGTTTGGGTACTTTTCACAAAGCTTTATTACAATTGACTGTATAAATGAGTATGAATGTATAATGTGCTTTGAACACAACTTGACTACAAACTACAACACATTTCCATCTTGCCTGGGAACACTACAGCCGGTGATTTTCTTCAGCATCACTTTCTTTTACAATGCTGGGGCCAGATGGTGATGTCATCGTCATCATCAGTCTCCCTCCTTCATCCACTCCACTTGCTTGATCAAAACTTGGAATCATGACCCCAAGGACATCCCATGTTTGGGGCAGAATGCCACAGCTGAACAGTTTTGTGAATAGGTAAGACATAACAAAGATGGAGACAAGTGTGAAGAGCATAGTTATTGTACGGACAGGTGCTTGCTGCACATACATACCATCAAATACTTCACCCCCTGGGAAGTGAAGAACTGGTGAGAGGCCTAACAAAGGCTCCCCACTCAAAAATCTCAACAGTGCACCCAGAAATAATGAAACACCTGCCCCATAACCATTGCAGACAGGGCAGAAGAGGACACAAATCAGCTGCGGGAGGAGGATACAATATCCCACATCAGCTCCAAGAACCCAGAATCCCAAAATTGTATTATTTAGGAAGGTCAAAGAAGTGCCAACAACACCAGTAATAACAACACCTATTCGGATCACCCACTGGATCTCTCTGTCTGAAGCCTGTGGATAAAGAATATGCACACACACACACACACACACACACACACACACACACACACACACACACACACACACACACACAAACACATGTTCACACACTAAGAGACATATTCTGTTTTCTGTCTGAATGATACTGTATTTGCAGGATCTAAGTGAAAAAATTTGCACATCAATCATTCCACAATTGAAGGCCAATTGAAGTAGAAGCACAAACGATGGATCGCAATTTGTAGTTTTTGAATAAGCACCATGGGGACAAAATTATGTCCCAAAATATTATAAACTCAAACCAAAGTTGGTTGTCTAAAGTTATGGTCTAATAGTAGCTAAACATATGATGTAAGTCAAGGAATGTGATCAATGGTGGGGATAACATTTCTGTGGAGTTCATGTGCATTTGTTATTTTGTAAATTCTGGAACTTAATCAGGGGGCGATATGGGCATGTGAACTATGTTATCTTGTGATTTCAATGTGCAAAAATTACAATAAAACACAACAGACAATATTTAACTCCAATACTTGTTTTGGAACATCAACGAACACCACTAACCAAAAACAACTTGTTGTGGTAACACTTTATGATGACAACATGATGTTGTCAATAATCTGTCATAAACTTAATAGACCTGTCATGACTTCTGACAAACCCTAACCCTAACCATGACAAATACCGGGTGACAATTAATGACAGAAGTCATGACAGGTGTATAAAGTTTATGACAGATTCATGACAACGTCATGTCATAGTTAATGACAGTGTCATGTTAGTCTTATGATGGTACCTTCAAATAAAGTGTAACCCTTGTTTTTTAAAACAAATTATTGCTTTAAGGACAGGATTGAGAATGTCTATAGCAAGCCATTCTGAAAGCAGGCACGGGGGATTCTAAATGAGCCTGAAAGCCAAGACAGGATTCAAGATTTTAGTGTCAACCATTCTTTTTCAGCCTAGACACCCCAGAAATGATATACACTGGAATATATCTTTAATATTTTGACTCCAGACCCAGAAACTCAATCTTGAACTGATTTGTCCAGATTCCTTTAGAAGGCTAGCCTGGCGAATGCCAAACTAAAATCACAAGTGATATTTAGTCTGGGGACCTACCTATTGCATTTCTCATAGCGGAAGCATCGTTTACAATTGTCCATAGCCGTTTATTGGGCGCTACGAATGTCTATCAGCGTCTGTACATACCTCGGAGCCAATACCAGAGCCACCACGTGACGTAAAATGCAATCGAGGGCCGTACAAATCCCTTTTTGTTCTGCGATTGGATACCGAAACCAGGCGAGAAAAACGGCCATGGTCACCATGCTGCTCTGCAGAGTGAAATGAAATAAGCGTGCAAAGGAGCATGGGAACTCCCATTAGAAGGCTAGGACAACAAATAACTTTACTAACCTGTGTTCTGATGTTCTTGTAGATGTTTGTAGAGAACATGGATGTGCTGGAGAGGAGTCCTGAATCTGTGGAGGACATAACTGCTGCTGCCACTGCTGCTATCCCAAATATTGAGATGTACGAGGGAGCAAGGTACTGTAAACATATGGGCAGGATTCCATATGCTTCTCCTCGTTCATATGGAGAAGGGGCACCATAATCAGTTTGATTCCAATCTGTGAACATGCATGCAGATATTATCACTGTGCTAGTAAAACTGCAATTTAGTCAGAATTAACACTATATAAATGCTGAATTGTTTAGTGATTGGAGACTAGAATCCTACTTAGCAATGGATAAAAGGGTGCAAGCAAACCTGTAGAAACGGCCACTGCTCCTATCAAGATAGATGGGATACCCAGGATAAGGATCATCACTGCTGCAGCATAACATATCATCTGTGCTTTGGCTGCAGTGGCAGCAGACAAGGTCCTCTGGTGGAAACATTGGAAACCTAGTGCTCCAATACTCTGCCCAAGAAAAGTGTTAAGGCTCAAACAGCATTCAAAACTATTCATAGACTTATGCTTTCATCCTGTCATATATAACAAATACTGCTCTTGTGAATTTCAATTTGCGTTATGGATGTGATGGAAAATGGACATGAGGTTGCTATGTTGGTTGATAGGTTTCAACTGTGGAAGTGGTTGCTAAGCTGTTGCTAGGGTACCTGAGGTAGTTGGCTAGGTCTTTTCTAGGATAGGTATGCGGTTGCTTGGTTGCAACTGTTCAAGTGGTTGCAGTGCTGTTGCTAGGGTACTTGAGATGGTCGTTAGGTTGCTACTAGGATAGCTATGGTTGCTAAGTTGGTTTGCGAGGTTAAACATGCCAGGTTGGCTGCCAGGTTGTTGCCAGGGTAGGAATTCAACAGGCTACAAAACGTCTGGGACAATAACGGTCTGTGTCCACAGACAGCGTTTTTGCGCTGAGAACGCTCAAAAATTGATTTTCTCAGCACTTCGTTCAGGTGTCTACTGTTGCTAGGTTGCCAAAACAGTGCCAACACGTCATTTTGTAGAATGTTGCTTCATGCTAATTAATTAGCGAACTAGCTAACTGAAAATGGCAGCAATCATTCAGCACTCAACTGATCAAATATGACCTTGACAGACAAACATGGACTTACAGTGAAGTTTATCTGTCAATGGTAGCCTAAGGAAGTCTTTAAAAAAATCCCTGAGTCTATATCATAATCTGGATCATAATCAAATTTTAATGAGTTCTTACAAAGACACACCTCTGCTAAAGATTTAATGAGAATCCATCCACAACTAAAGAAAAACCTCCTTGGTGTTGGTAATAAATATTTTTGAAGAGTCAATGGCATTACACATCAGAATATTTAAATCACATCAGGTCGTTTCATCTATAATTTACCAGCGCTAGAGCATCATCTACCCATCTCCAGATGCCCTGTGTCTCCAGATGACCAATCCAAGGAGATTGGTAGGTGTAATTGAAGGCTGTTACACTGATGTCAAGAGGGATGGGATTCAGGAGAATGAATGGCACACACAGCCACTAAAGGAGAACACAAGATATGAAATGTTTTCCAGGAGCACTTTTTACTATTTTGCTTTAAATGACATTCACATCTTGATTGCAACCACTTAATGAAATTGAGGACTGGTGAGTAAGATGCACTTTAACGACAGAGATAAGATAAGATGGAACTTTAACAATCCCAATAGGAAATTCAAGTGTTACAGTAGCAACACAAATTAAAACAACATTTGAACATTAGACTGATTAAGCCAGTATTCCACTAAATTTCAATGAGACATTGTGAATAATTAAGTGCAAGTGGATAACATATACATACAGTATGTCATTACGCTGTGACTGTTGACCACATTAAAGATTGCTGTTGTACAGTCTGATTGTAGCTGGGACCAGGGCCAGGGCAATCCGGCCCTGACTGACCATAGAAATAAAGAGTAGAATGGCCGATGAACGAAACGCCCAGAGGCTGCTTTTCCATTCTACTCTTTATTTCTATGCTGACTACAGAATCCTGTCCTGTTGGAAAGTTCTGACTTAGCCAGAGAAATTTTAATGAGCCTAGAATTTAGTCTAGATTAGAGGAACCATCTCTATGTCTGTGCAGGGAGCAAATATTTGAAACTACTCATCAACCAAGATGAAGAGTTCAGATGCAAAACCCCCTAAACACCATTTTTGTGAAAACTGAGTTAATGATATTGTGTGAATCCTGTATAAACCTAGAATATGTAAATGAAATGTTTTTGTGAAAAAAATAAAATAAAACCTGCTCCCCGCTGTGTCTAAAATATCTGTTTACAATCAAAACACTGTAAATAAAACGCCTGATAAAAAATGGCCTTTTTCTCAAAAAGTGGTCAAGTGGAGTTAGGGGGTTTTGCATCTGAATTCTTCAAATTACCCCTTAGGCTAAGCCTACAACAGCCTACTTCATTGTTTAGTTGAACATTCATTCAATGTGGCCTTAAGAAAATTTTGAGAACATAGAACAAAAAGGATAAGGTTTCAGCCGAAGCTACTTTGTGAGGTGGTAGCCTAATTAACGAAGCTGACGTTTTCCGCTTGCCATCTTTCTGTTGACAGACATAACGTTAGTCTTCTTTGTTGGCGTTTAGGCCTATGGAATAACGCTTGATCGATAAATTATTGTCTTAGCGCCACCTGTTGTTAGTTGACAGAAAATTTGGGTTATTGAACAGGGCCGACAGCCGTAGACCGGACAGCCGTTCTGGACTTCTCCAGAATGCACAGATCAGTCCGCCCCTGGCAAGGACAAAATCTGCAGTATCGCTCCTTAGTGCAGTTTTGGTGCAGAGGAGTACCCAGATTGGTGTTTGTAGAGGGGGTGAGTGGTGTTCCCCATGATGGCATAGAGCAGACCTGGGCAAACTAAGGCCCGGGGGCCACATGCGGCCCGATGAGCTATTAAATCCGGTCTGTGTAATTCCCCCTTTTATGCTTCAGAATGGCTTTGTGCATGTCTGATAATGTCCTAAAATCAACCTTAAACCTTTATTTTAAAACTTGCTGCTCTCCACGTGGTTAGTGGTGTCTGTTGATGTTAAAAAAAAAAAAAAAAACAATTATCGTAGCGAAAAACAATTTCTGTCACATTTTCCTTGGATATTTTGAACATTCTGGAACTATTTGGCGTAGTAATACCAACTAGCACAACAAAAAGGCAAATAAAGCTGGATAGGAACTGTATTTCGCTCTCATTATGACATTTTCCAAATGCACGCCAAGTTTCGTGAAATTTCGTTCATGGAGGGCCTTACAATAAATTGTTTTATTATGATATATACACTAACTGGCCAGCATATCTCAGAGAACCACAGGGCCTTTTTACTGTTCGGAGGTACATCTAGTTTTGTACACAGACAGACACTGGTGAAAACATAAAACTTACTGTGAACCGCTCAACACAGAAACTAGTGACTACCATCATCAACATCATGTTTACACAATTTCACATAATGTGCAAATGTCTGTGTGATTGAAAGGTGTTGGAGGAAGCTTTATTTATTGACCTGTCCATTGGCTACCTTTTCATATTGTTAACACAATAATTAAAACTCACCAAAGCAGCAAAGATGAGGACCAGTTGGATGACATCAGTATAGGCCACAGAGTACAGGCCCCCAAGAAGAGTATAGATGATTGCAACAGCTGCTGACAAGATGACTGAGTAGGTATATGGCAGATCCAAGATTGTACTCATTGTCCCTCCTGGAAAATATTGGTTTTAAAATCAGCAACACAGGGCTGTATTGGCCAAACATATAGTTGTTCCATCACTTATTTAAAGTGATGAAAAAAATTGGGAACAGACTGAACGCAAACAAATGCGAACAAGCAGCTATTATAAGGTTTCACTTTTGTCTCAAATTGTTGGCATCTCCCCTTTATGTGCTAGCTACCTGCCCCCTAAATACACTGTTAAAAAAAAATCAGTCTCGGGGGACAATACAGTGGCTGAAATTATCAAACAAACAAAACAAAATAAATAACAATAACATAACAGTATTCTGTTATAATAGATACATAAACAAAATATAACATCCTACATTCCAGCCAATCACTGACAAGATGGATGGAAGTTGCAAACTTACTCCCGTCCTTCCCTCAAATCATCTTTGGTTGGAGTCTCCCTGTGACTTGACTTTTTCACAGTGTATTTAGGGGTCAGGCAGCTAGCAGATCAAGGATGTGAACACTAAAACCATGTAGAAACTGCATCTTAAACAACACTGAGTCAACGCCACCACTAATTTCACTTTCATTTTCAAATTATTTTGATGCCGTTGACTATTGGTGCGAGTGGCAGCCTAAATTCTTTCGTTCCACTTGCTATCTGTCAGCAGGCTTGTGCAATGGGGTTACTGTATGTTATACCAGAGACACTTATGGTTATACATACTATATTACATATGAAGAGTTCAGATGCAAAACCCCCTAAACACCATTTTTGTGAAAACTGAGTTAATGATATTGTGTGAATTCTGTATAAATCTAGAATATGTAAATGAAATGTTTTTGTGAAAAAAATAAAATAAAACCTGCTCCTGACGTGTCTAAAATATCTGTTTAAAATCAAAATGCTCTAAACGCCTGATAAAAAATTGCCTTTTTCTCAAGAAGTGGTCAAGTGGAGTTTTTGCATCTGAACTCTTCATATGTTGAGAATAATATCAAAGTAATTACCCAGAGCCATGAGAGTGCAAGCCACCCATAGCATATCCACAACGATGGCAGGGACAACCATTAGTGCAGCCACAGACTTGCCATATTTGATCTGAAATGGGTCCATCATGGTAATATACTTCTTCTCCCTCATTGGTTTAGCAAAGACAAAACCACCTGATAGAAAATAACAACAACAACAACAACACATTAGATTTCTATAGCGCCTTTCTAGACACCCAAAGTGCTTCACAGTGATCCATCCATGATGGGTGCATGCATTACTTTTCGAGTTATTTAGACGCCGGCAAAAAAACATAAACAGAAATAAATAGCCGAGGGCAATGTCTTAGGAACAAAACAATGCCACATCTTTTCCTGGA
>JAODXP020010054.1:0-17446 GCA_027497455.2 Sardinella longiceps | reverse complement strand
CGACCGTTTCTTATTTTTACGTTTTTCCAGAATTGTCCAGCACCTGCGCTGGATGTGCACACCACTCCAATACACTTGTGGGGAAATGAATGAATGATGAATGAAAATTGCCCCAAGGGGGAATTTGTCTTGCGATAAGGAGCAAATACATAAAAGACCAACACAGAGACATGGACAATAACACATAGACTAAAATTATGTAAGGGATAATGAACGACACGGCGTGCACATATAGAAAAATAATGCACGGGTTCGAAGTTCTACTTCTACTTCGAACCGTGCATTATTTTTTCTATATGTGCAAGCCGTGGAGTTCATTATCCCGCTTATACCACTATTGCCACTTCTCCGCTATGTGGTTTGACTAACAACATGCCCGTTTTGATGGCTAGGTGGCTAGCTGATGGTTGAAGACAAGCTAGTTGTCAGAACTACTTCTTTCCGCCACAAATCGTCTCAATCAAAACTTACCAAGATAAAGTGCCGTTACTAGTTCTAATGTACAGTTGCTAAGTCAGTCGTTAATTCCATCTCCCGTTGTCAAGCGCTAAGTCCAAAGATTCTAACATGTCTTGGGCTCTGTAAATTCACCGTCTCCCATACTTCCAAACAAAGTGTGACAGAGTTAAAAACCATTGCAGTCACAAGTTACAATGTTGCTATGTCATGAACGTTGGTCGGGTCACTAAATTGTGAGCTTGTGTTAATGTGACAGTTTATTTAAAAGTCAGGGCGAGTTGGGCGAATTGATATGCAAATCTGAATATGGACGGAAAAGTGGAACTACTTCATAGCCGTGCAGTTACCTGAAAAATAATGCACGTTCTAAATAGGGCATCACAATAGGAAATTTGACCAAGCAGTGGTAAGGGATAACGGCCGACGAGGTGTCCAGTTATTCATTTATAATTGTCGAGGCGGAATCTAGAACTCTGGCGACGCGCGCGGAGACGGAGTTATTCCGCCAAGACAATTATCTGGAATTAATGGCCACCTAGCAGCCAATCAGAGAAGAGAATGGCGTTCTGAAGGGAGATAACTAAAATATAAAAAATAAATAGAACATCTGTATGTACAAAGCCATCCATACACACTCACAATCACTCATACACCCACAACCATAAATAACATGCTCACTCACACACGCTTACATGTGCAGACCCACACACATACACGCACACACACACACACACCCTCATACATACATGCATAAGAAGTGCATACTTTATGGTGGCAACAACAACCTGTTTGCATTCGACCTGTTAAGCAACTGAATGCTCCTAGGTACAAAAGATGACACAGCTCTATTTGTTTTGAGATATGGCATTCTGTAACAGAGGGCAGTATTCATCAGAAAAGAGAGGGTGGGATGGATCACTCAGTATTTTCAGGGCCAAGTTAACTGTACACTGAAAAAAAAGTCTGTCAGATTTACATGAAAAAAATATGTACATCGGTTGCGCGAGATATTATCATGTTTTTCAGACAACATACAATCATGTAAGTTACGTATGATTCTGTCTTGCAGAAGAAACATGATTTTTTCATATGAATCCACCATTTTTATTTTATGCTTAGCTTATATATACACCATGATAAAACAACATATTATCATGTAAGTGAAGTATGATTCTATTTCGTAGAATGAACATGACTTTTTCATATAAATCTACCATTTTTATTTTATGCTTATTTTATATGATTAAAAATGAATATATGTTATTTTATTATGGTGTAAATTGTAATGCACTCTAAAAACAGATTAGCTAAATCAACCAGGATTTTAGTCATTTTTAACCAATATCATTGATTAATATGTGTCCAAACCACTACCACTAGCTTGTTTACATTAACCAACAGATTGTGTAATATGTGTAACTAGTCAAACATTGTTAAATGTTAAATATGAATTATGTAATCAAAACATTGTTCAAAACATGAATTTATTAACTTTCCAGCATCTTACACATACTTTAAAGTCTCAAGGTACAACAATGAAGACAAGGGGATAACAATGAATTATATTTAGGCCACAGAGCATTCACAAAATCATATTTATACAATTCGTCATACACACATAATGTTTAATACCTCCAGTCCATGCATCCTTGACCATAACAAGGTACTCCAACTTGAAAAGTCCTTTGAAACAAGGCCAGCAGCCTTCACACATGATCTGGTGTTTGGAACAGTAGTCCATATAGTGTTGTCATTCTAAAGGTCCATATAAAACTGCTGCAAAGCTTCATTGAAGGTTCCCTCTCACTGAAGTTGGTCAAATTCCTTGATGCTCAAAGTCTCTGTTGATCTGTCAAAGACAACAAATTTAAGAACAGTAAGCTAATAAATTATTAACAATGAATATGTCATGAAATCATTTCCAGTTAAAGGATAAATCTGGTGTTATAAGAACCACAAGTATATTGCAACATCATAAAAAGTTTGAACGTTTGCATATCACTATGTACAAGTGGCTATATTGCTGTTTTGAACCATAAAACAGGTTTAAAGTAGACCCATACTTGTCAATACTACAATGACAGTTCCAACATTTCAGATGAGGCATTGACAACTTTCTCTGGCATGAGAGTGTCAAAATTATTCTCCTCAGCAAAATTTTTACGATGTTGCAATATACTTGTGGTCCTTATCACACCGTCATTCTCCTTTAAGTTAAAGATTTTTCACTGAATCAATTTCCTGAGACTTTCGGCATGGACAAATGAGTGGGATTTCAATTAAATTTAGGTGATGTCACTGCGGAGGTCAAGCCACCACCATCATTTGTATGTGGTGAATAGCATTTTGAACATTCTAGCTCTATACTATTCTAGTATGAATGGTAGCACATGAATTTGCAAAATTAATCATCCTAATGTCTCATATTTATAATATTTAACACATTTTGCCATCAAAACTGAACTAGCACCGCTTGAATGGAAACATGGCATCTCTCAAAGCAAAAATCTGTGGCCATTGTGCAAGACAAGCACCTGGTATTAGCTCAGCAGTCCATGCAGGGTTATCATTCTTGAAGTTCACAACTGCAACTGCTGCAAAAGGTTGACGTAAGGTTCTCTCTCGCTGTCCGGTCTCCCAAAATCTTCATTGAGGCTCAAATCAGTCTGTGAAGAGCAAAACCAATACAACCCATTACATACATTATGTCAATTTTGTCAATGTATGTTTCAGTAACATCAATATCACTACAAATGAATCAACAATACCTCTACTAATGGTAGTTTCTTTGCAATTTGCTAAATTTTATTAATTGATGCTCAAAGAAAATATGCTTATTTTATTTCTTAGTTAGGTGTAGCATACCTTCACTTATTTCAGATTCTGTAGAACTAAGGTCCTTGGCAATATTTTTCAGCAATCCCTCTGTGAGATGGAGAAAGCTTATGTCCGACAAGTAAAGAAAGAGAGAGAAAACAACAACATATCTACAGTAAGTTACAACCTGGAAGCCAGGACAAATTAAAATTGATATTCAAACTTGTCCAACAATTTGGATACAGGATATTCACCCTTATCCAACAATTTAGATTCAGGTAGGCTGTCAAGTTGCAAAATAAAATCAGTTTGCAGGCATAAAATCAGAAAGATTTCCTCACCTGCACTCTCAGCTTGGAAGGCTACTTGGCACTTGAATCAGAGACAAGCTTTACTCATCCATCTAAACAGGAAAAAAAGAATATTGCATAAATCTTATCTGATAAGAGTCAAAGCCCTATTTGTCCCAGTCTCAGTTGCAAAATTCCCAGATTACAGACATCAATTCATCTGTTTGCCTATAGGCCTTGTATTAGGCCTACACTTGCATTTGCAGAACTGTCCAAGTCAGCCCCATGTTAAGTTGAATGAGTCACCTACCTTAGCTTAGCTAGCCCCGACATCCACTTAACTTTTCAAGTAACTACATCTAAAGCTCATTAACATTAGCCAATTTCAGAGTTGAAGTCAACCAAACTTGTGTTCGGTAAGTTAATACGATCATGTGAACTTAAAATGTAGATAGGCCTATGTCAAATGCATGCTGACAAATGCATGCTGACAATGTATTGTTAGCCAAGCTAACATTTCTGAACATTAACTTTAGTTAGCCTATTAATCAACATTAGTCACTGAAGCAATGTATCTACAGCATATCACACTCTGTATAATTTAACAAAGGTTTAATCATTTTTACCTTGCATTTAAGTCCACAAATCTTGAAGTATCTTCCACAGACTGAACCACACTGGACATTCCATCCGCATGAGGAATTAAGAAGATGGCCATCGAGTCGGTTGCTGCTACTGTTTGGCAGTGGGCGGAGATTAAAATTTCAAACCAAACATAACTATTTCTTTTACTCTGAGCATGATTTAATCTTAAAGATTGTACATCCCCCAGGACTATTCAAGAATAGAATAGTTCTACATGATTTATACATGTTTAGAGAAGGAACATGAAATAATAATGTTTTATGTACTAATTAAATAGTAGAAAACCAACAACCCCTCTTTTCCCGTTTTTTCAATAATCGTCAGATATCTGCAAATACTCTTCACTTCTGATTCAGTTATTTTTCTGCCAAGTTTAGTAATCTTGTCCAGCATATTTTTGTTTTGAACTGACAGGCTGGCCTTTTCCTAAAGCTGGCCTTTTCCTAAAGTTAATGACCATTTCTTTGGTTTTTGAAATATTTAAAATCAAGTGATTATCATGACACCACTCATAAAACTGGTCTATTTCTTGTCTGTACCCTGTCTCATCTCCTGTTAATTATCATTGTTTCATTATTACGTAAGACATGAAATCAGTTAGAAGTTGGCATGGAATTAATTTGGGGGAAAGGCCTACACACGACAGAAATGTTGGTTTTTATTATTATCATTATTATCATTATTATTATTATTATTAATTTAATAGCATGAAACAGGGTGTACCGGAGAAGCCCTCCGGGTTAAATACATAGCCTATGGTAACAGTGAGTATTAGTAGTAGGCTTAGGCTACAATATTGTCATCCATTTTAAATAATGTAGCAACTAGCGTCAAAAAACACATTATTTGATGTAATTGATTTATCATACCCATCTCCGCTGGGTGAATCAGCACCACGGCATTGAACAGCTTAAGAAAATAGAGACATGTACTAATGCAATTAAAATGTGATGCAAGCAATGAGAAATACTCTGTTTTGAACAACTGAAGGATAGTTTGGAGATTTGTCTGTTATTTTGAGAATGTAATCTCAGTTTCAAGAAATGAGCCAAACCAATTGAGAAAAACTATAAAGAAACCGAACTTCATTTGCGGTTTACAAATATTCTGAGAATTCCAAATAATGAATGTTTAAAAATTTACATTTGAGTGTTGTCTTGACTCCTTATTTCTATTAATATTTAACTTATTCTGATGTGTCCCCCTTAGTTTAAAGTGGTAGGCGGTCGATCCCTGTCTGGTGCCTGAGCCCTTTGTGTGATAAGGACCCAAAGTATATGGCAACATCATAAAAAGTTAGAACGTTTGCCATGCAGGCCGGAGAAGACCACATGCTAGTTGTAGCATTCGGGGGCACCCAGCTAGGTGGTATGTTGCTATCTGGACAGTTACTAAGTTTTCAATGCCTGGTTTTAAAAGTTGGAACTGTCGATAACAATTAACAAAGGGTGGGGCTATTTTGAGCCTTTCTATGGTTTGAAACAGCAATTTGGCTGCAGACACCTATCTGGGTGCCCCTGGAAGCTTCAACTAGCAAGTGGTCTTCTTCGGCCTGCATAAATGTATCAAAATTCTGCTCTCGGCAATCCTAACTTTTTATGATGTTGCATTATACTTTGGGTCCTTATCACATCAAATCTCTCCTTTAATCCTGAGGGCTCTACTTTATACTTGCCTTGCTTTGTTTTGCAGGCACATCTGTCTCTAAAAGCAATTCCATTGCACAACGTCAAGGGAGTTCCTCTTCCCATTTCTGTGTTTACAAGAATAACAGTATTGTTGGTCCTAACACTGACAACTGTAGCCGATGTGTTTATATTGGTTCAGATTGTGTGTTTTTTACTGTGTGATTTAAGGAAGATATTGGGATTAACATTTATGTGTTCCTTTACTACATCTGGTTAGTCCTGTGGTGAGGGGAATGTTATCCACATGACTGCCTGCTGATCAAGACGTGAAATGTTGCAACTGAAACTTTGTGTCTTTATAACACACACACACACACACACACACACACACACACACACACACACACACACACACACACAGTGTGCAGTGTTGTCTTATGTTTGCACACATACACAAGGGAAACTCGTGTGTTCTCCACCGCCACAAAAAAAAAAAAAAAAAAAAAAAACACATGCCAATAGTGAAACAAACACATGCAACCTCACATAACAACAAATGGGATTTTTGGTAATAAATATGCTATGTCATTTTGATCACATGACTACTTTATACTGTATATAAGATGATGAAGGGGCCATTGTGCCATATAGCATAACAAAGCTTAGATAGAGAGGTCCTTTTATATTGTCCAAGTGTATTTTGTTTGTCTATACCTCATACGTGTTTTACACACTTTACAATGAAGGCTCTTCTGATTTTGCTGTTGACTGGATCCTTGATCATTGCTGTAAGTGGTAAGTAGTGAGACTACCAGGTAGCACTTTATTTGAAGGATCACATGTTAGGCTTTGATAGACACTTAAATAATGACTGGGTTAGTGACTTGAAAGGTATGTGTTAAGAAACATCAGTCATTTGGTATTTATTCACAAATATCTTATTCATGATGAATTAGGCCTTTATTCTTTATATAACTTCAATAATGACTTAGTAGGCCTTGATCTATACGTATTAATGAGTTCTAAATGCCAGAAGAGAATAAGTATAACCTCATACACATGCCTTACAAGTCAGTGAAAAAGCCATGTTAGGAATGTATTAGTGGCTAACATATGATAAATATGAATGAAGTGATGCCGACTACAGACGCTTTCCATATACTGTACTGTAATTCTTGGATTAGCCACAAACAAACATGTATTTTTAAATTTACTGTATTGGCAAAACAGTGTGTGTGTGTGTGTGTGTGTGTGTGTGTGTGTGTGTGTGTGTTTAGTTTCCACAATGGCAGAGATGTTGAGGATACTGATTGAGAATGAAGTGTATGGTAATTTCTGGATCTGAATTAAAATGTTCCCTAGGCATGTCGGCATTAGGTAAAGGCTACAATGGCCATTGTCTCTGCCTTGAGTATGAGTCCCGGGTCATCCCACAGGAGCGACTGCGGAGTGTTGAGATTCTTACCCGAGGTCCGCACTGCCCAATCACTGAGGTCATGTAGGTATTTAGACAAATGGAACTTTCTTTGTTTTAAAACTGTATTCGGCAAGTCTACGTAATTCCAAGACTTCGTGTTTGTGTGCAAATCCATTAGAAAGGAATGTAAAGTTCTGAGTCCTGTTCTAAACGACATGGGTGTATTTGTCTGTCTGTCTGTTTTCCAAAAAGTGCACGTTTGATGTCTGGTGAGAAGATCTGCCTAAATCCTCGGGCTGCGTGGGTGCGGAAGCTGGTCCGCTATGTGATGGAGAAGGAGGCACAGCTGAGAGGTTAAAGGAGAAATTCTGTTTGAATAAGTCAATAGCCCTATTGTTGCATGTACCTGAATGCTGTCTTTAAGATAAAGAACGAGAAAATTTGATGTTACATAGACCAAAAACAAGCTGATTACTGATGCTGACTGAATGGGGCATAATGAAATGAAACTGAAAGTAAGATGTTATGCCCCATTCACTTAGTGTTAGTTGCCTGGTCACAGCTCAATCTATGTTGTATTACATTTTCTTGTTCTTTTTCTTACCTTAGCACTTGGTGAGTTTTAACGACAGGGATATGGATTGATTTACACTGGATTTCTTCTTTAAGTTCAGGACAAAACACCTGGTTCTTTTCATCTGTATCAATGCACCATCACAGCTCAATACCCACTTAGTAGACAACAGCTCCTCCTTAAAATGTGCTTATAGTACACGCTTTAAAGTAATGCATGTAATGTAATGTCTTAAAACTTATTGAGAGCAAAGCAGGTTGAGGGTTTGTCCAGGCAAACAATTTTTATGTATGAAGAACTGCTTTTCTGAACACATCTGTGATGCTGGTCTAAGCAAACTTTACACTTTAACGTTATCTTACATGACAAATGTGAGCAATGGCTGACATTAGGAGTTGGTTGCTCTCCTTTGATGCTGTCCAATCAAGTTTCATAATATCTTGAATGACCAAAGTCAGATTTGAATACTGTCTAGATTTGTTCTTTGTAAGAAGTACACAATGTTTGTAACTTATTTCTGTATGTAAAATGTCCGTAACAGTCCAGTGTGTAACATTTCACTAATTTCATGGTTTAGCCTTTTTTGTAAAGGCCAAGTATTCTGTTAAGAGAAAATAAAATAAACACTCAAATTAATATTTGACTCAATATTTTTTCTATTTTATATCTTAAGATGTTCTGCTTTTTTACTTAATGCAGAATGTGCTGAGTAATCCATGTTTGCATGATCTAATTATTTCTATACAACAATT
Source organism: Sardinella longiceps (assembly GCA_027497455.2). Classification (NCBI taxonomy): domain Eukaryota; kingdom Metazoa; phylum Chordata; class Actinopteri; order Clupeiformes; family Clupeidae; genus Sardinella; species Sardinella longiceps. The sequence continues at coordinate 8,864 of JAODXP020010054.1, read as the reverse complement.
AGGTCCAGTCAAACAACTTAATTTCATTCAATTCAATTTTATTTGCCAAATACCATATGGCAGATGCTATTTGCACAGGTGTACAGTATAGTCCACAATGTAGTCTGAAAGAAGTAGCCCAGCTGGCTTTGTTGATTCTGTGCTCCAGTAGCCTACTGTGAGCACCTAAGAGGCTTGAGCGGAGATATATATATATATATATATATATATATATATATATATATGGGCAATTCCACGAAAAAGTAAACCTCACCTTAAAACTTCAAGTCTCATCTACATGGACGTACAAACTCTTTCAGAAAACTTGCAATACAAAAAAGTATCGTCTTGATGTAAATATTCAACTGAGCAAGTTTCGAAAGGATATCTGTTTGTTAAAATGTTTACCCTATTCAGCTATAATGTAAGTCTATGGAGGGGCTTATAATGGGCATAACTGGGTGATAACACACACAAAGCTGCGATGCTATCAGTTATTTTTTATTGTTATACTACTATTTCTGTCGTTACAGGTTATAATCCACCATTCACAATTGTTTTGTATCGTTTTGGAAGGTTTTTCCAGACATCACATCCTTAACTGTCATGTCCATAACACCATTTCTCCCAATGAAAACCAACTTTTTTACATTTACATTTGAAATTAAGTCTTTCTCTGTTTTTACTGAGGTGTCCTGTTTGGTACGAATGTAGTAATATTTACATTTCTCTAGAAATTTCACACACTTCACAGCAAAAACTACTCTCTCTCTCTCTCTCTCTCTCTCAAAAGTTTGTCACGTCCATAACGCAAATTGAAAGACTCATATTCTCATTGTAAAACATGAAATTCATTTTTTGTGTTTGCCTATATTCAGCCATGGAGTTTGCATAAGAATATGAACAAAATTGTGAAATACTGCTAGGTTTATGGAGGTTATGTGGCATTTTGTTCATCAATAATGCATGAAAATGTCACGATAACCAGAGTTCTATAAAGTACTGGAATAGAGGAGTGGAGTAGAAGTAAAAGTACCATATCAAAAAAATGACTTGGGTAGAAATAGAAGTGTTCTTTTAACACCATACTTAAGTGGAAGTACTAAAGTATTCTTTTTTTTTTTTTACTGCAAGTTAAAGTATTTTAAAAATTGCTACTCAAGTACTGAAAGTAAAAGTAGAAGTACTGTGTATAATAAAGAAAGCAGTCAAAAGTTTGAATAGCATATTGTTTAACATATTTGGCTGAAATAGTTTGTTTGGGCCAGGGATGGTCACCACCATTCCCCTCACTACAATCATTCGAAGTTAAAGAGCTTGGTGGTCTACTTCCATATGGAGCAGTAGACTGACCCTTTCTAATCGTTCCCAATTGACTGCATTCAGTGCTGCGAAAGGTCGAAGGGGAGCATGAGGTCTCTTATACCACTGAATCGCCCAATAATGATAATGAAAAGGAGGTTATATATAAACTGGATACAACGACTAAGTCCCGCCCTCCATAGAACTGAATGGCCGAGGCTAGGCTAGTAAATGTGGTGAATTGACAGTCAACGCCATTGTGAACACTGGAGGTAACAGACCAGGCCATGCCCATGCTGCCCATGCGCAAAGTTCCAAAGTTGGAAATGACGCATGGACTCACGTTGAATCTCTTTGCAAAAACAGTAGTCCTTCAGTCCAGACGGTGGTGATAATGCACCTAGATTGTTTACAATACAACACGAGGAAGAAAGTTCAGTCGAGAACGTGCCTGAAGTTTTTATAGCATTCATGACAGTACACTTTTTTTCACAAGCTCCTCAAGAAATAAGCAAAGACTAACCAGAGATCATGAAATATTGCTTTTACTCTCCCTGGAGAAATAACATTTCGCATGTAACCGCCCACCAACTTGTAAGTACATGAGTGCTCGTGCCCAGCATGACTATCGTGCATGCGCTGCCATGGTTCGGATTGTGACTCCATACTTAAGTATGGCGATGCTAAAGTGCCGCCGCTAATCTGCGCGTTCTTGACCCCCTGGGGTGGTGATGGTCAATATAGGCTATCATTGGATGTGGTATGATTTGTAACATTTTTAATAAAAGTAACAAGTAACTAATCAGCACATCAAAATTGTAACGAAGTAGAAGTATTAAATTCATCAAAAAATGTAGTGAAGTGGAAGTATGAGAAAAAAGAATATTCCAGTAAAAGTACAGATACTGCATTTTATTAGGCTACTTAAATAGTTATTCTTCGTTACTAGGCTACATCTCTGTCGATAACGCTGGAATTGCCCATAAGTATTAGCCTACTTGAGAACTTGATATTAACACTTTGAATGCCAGAAACGTTATATGCCGTTATTACTTGTCATGCGTTGAGTGCCAAAAACGTAATGTTACGTTTTTGCCTCTTTTTTTAATTTACGAAAATAGAAACCCTCACACAGGTTATATATGATTTTTGGAACTCTGTGATAAATAGAACTGAAATTAATTACGATCGGAAACTCATAAAAACTCACGATCTGCACATTTTGTCTGGACATTTTCACATCACAAGGCAGCATTTGATTACTATTGCAGCATTTGTGTCAAATAATGCACGTCATGTCATGTTGTCCTTTCGCGGGTTCGTCACTAGGTGGCAGTCTCAGGGCCGAGTGGAGTGAGTGACAGGCCGCGACGCGCATGCAAGAGGCCTTGTCAGAGTGCCGAATATGTCGGCGATATCTCCTTTTCTAGAAAAAAACAAGGATTTTGATGAAAACTACCCACTGTTTAGCTTGGGATTTCTCAGGAACGGAGGCATGTAGAAATAAACGGTTTTCACCCACTGAGAGCTCAGAGTCTTACCTTTCAAATGACCCATAGTATGTGTCCATAGCTATAACACAGAATACGCTGTGGCTCTATAAAAATAGGCAACAGTGGCCTGGATTGCTGGCACTCTGGGCCAAAGCTTGTTAAAAACACCTGGCAACCAAAGTGTTAATTCAATGACTGTAGGCCTAAGAGTATTAACTTGATATCATTTTGGAGGGGTGTATTGCTGTTACATCATTAGAGTTCCTTGCACAGAATTATAAAGAGGACTAGGTTCTATAGCTATGGTTCCTTGCCTGAGTTAGCTTAACACTCCATCCACACCACTGACCTCAAAAAAAGAACTTTCTTTTTTTGAGGTCAGTGATCCACACCACTAACTCAAACACTCCATGCTCCATCCACACTCCACTCCATCCACGCTCCACACTCCATAGGCACTCCACACTCCATGCAAGCTCCATTCAATAAATCTTGGTTGAGGAAGGAAGACGGACATCATATTTTGATCAGTAAAGATGGTTTACTGGTAAGACAGAGACTGTGCAGCGCTGCGCAGGCGGCCTGATCATCTCGAACGCGCCCAGCCTGGCAAGATGCGTCATCTAACCGCGACATTGTTTATTACTACCACAGTCCACGAGGTTGTAACTGGTGATATTTTAAATCCTTCAGACGTCTCTTATAAAGTTTTGTAATTTGCCAATACTCCTATTGGTGTTCACTTTATGAAAACTGAAAGGAAGTACTTACATTTGAATTCGTTTAGAAATTAATAGGCCTACCAATGTTTCAAGTCAACATCGGAAAGTTTGACGTTGACGGATCGAACGACTGTCCGTAGCCATACGATTTAATATTTTACCAAGTAGCCTAAACCGATTTTTTTATGAATGACTATATGGCCCAAGAACATCTACTTACCGAAACTTTCGAGCTGTTGCAAATCGATATGGACTTGGAACCGACCTCAACCGAAGAACTAAATAACGTGACGAGTTGTTCTGTGAGTGATTCATCCTAACGTTAAAATGTACACAAACTGTAGGCTCACTCATTGTTCCCTTACGAAAAATAACCGTACAGTGGGGAGACACAAATCTAAGTTTTGATAGACTACTCGAAGTTTGCAGATGTGAGGGTGTTTGCTTTGGTGTTTACCCATGGGCAGTTTGGTTTGTGGCAGTTCATGGGCAGTTTAGTTCAGTAAGGTTGAAGTTGGCCGTCCTAAAGTTGTTGACCATGTGTTTGCAGAAAAACGTTTTGAGGAAGCAGCGAAACTGGGAAAAGAGGCTGGCAGCCAAAAAGATGAAGAGAAAGGAAGAAAAACAAAGAAGAAAACAGAATCAGACTAGCTTCGTCGAGAAAGGTGATAACAGAACTAACCCATTTGACGTTTCAGCCATTATGGTTCAGAATAGACACAGTTTCTGAGAATGGTCCAAGCCACCAGCTCTAGAGATCATTGTGCCAGTTATTGTTTTATGATCATGCCACTCATTTACCCTTCTGAAAATGAAAATTTGTGCTTATTCAGTGCCTGTTCTCTATAGACACTTTACAGCTCAGCAAGCGGGTTCTCAAGGCGATCACCAAAGAACGTCTGTCCGAAGCCAGATTGTCAGGGCCAAGGTTATGTGTGGATCTCAGTATGGCAGATAGTATGTCCCATAAAGTGAGTAATCTTTCCCATTAACCCATTAACCAATCAACAGTTGTTGTTTTTTTTTTTTTCTTCTTTCATTTTCACTCACACACAGGAATGCACAGCAATTGGCAGTTTAGTCACTAAAGTCCAGAAAAATGTCTCAAGAGACTCTCCATAGGCTACTCGCCGCTGTATTAAGTAAGTGGGAGTTTTCAGAAGTGAGGACAGTTCTACACATTTGGGGGTGGTATGCAGAAGGTAAACAAGATCAACCACTCAGTAAGGAGACATTCTGTTTCCTTTCACCCAAATTCTGAAAATCTTTCTACATGGCCATCACAAATTTTACTGAAAAAATCCTATACTAGTAAACTAATAAAATAATGCACTTGTTGGTAGAGAAATATTTGGTCTACTGTAAAATAAATAAATAAATAAATTAGTGCTGTCAAATGATTAAAAAAATTAATCTGATTAACTCATTGACTGCCAGCCGTTTTCAGAATAGAGCGTTCCATACTGCCAGAGGTTTTGGGGGATTTTGACTGTTTTTTAAAGAGCCACAGAATATTATGTGTTATGACTACATAAACAATGAAACTACCACAAGAAAGAGCAGACTCTCTTCTTTCACCAGAAAAAAAAGTTCGTTTCTACCCCTTTCCATTGCTTAGAAATCAGCAGGCGAACATAAGCTACTTTCTCCAAACATTCCCGTTTTTTATCAAAAAAGGGAGAACATTAGCGTTTTGTTTGACAACGTTAGTGTCTTGGATGCGCGTTTTTTTCGGTCTATTAGCACGTCAAACATCGGGAAAATGTCTTCCTTTGATACGACCACAAAAACAACAGTAACAGGGGGCTTTTGGTAATAAAATAGGCATTGTTGTAACAAGGCAAATATATGCTATTACAGGCTGTGACAGCGATAACTGAGTGATCAACATCCGGCTCGCAAATTCTTACCTGACCCGGAACTGTGAGCTAGCTGGGCACTGAAACAAGTCACAACTGCTATTTCCATTTGCCCAAGGTTGATCTCCTTCATCTCCCACGATCGGAACACTACTCGAACTACTATGGCAGTGACACATACTCTGATCGAGTGTGAACTGCCTAAACTTCTCCGATTTATGTCTGCACTTTGCTAGCGGCATATTTAGCCATGTCATTAGCTTTCTCTACTTCTCCCTTGGCCATACCTATGAATCTCTGCTGATCTCACATCCAAAGTGACACACTGCCACCCTCAGGATCAATTTGGAACAACAATTTTCGACGGAAAATTCTGATATTTACAGACAAGGTTCCCTAGGTCTTTCTGCAGCCCGCCCCATTAAAAAACACAGTTGACGTCTAAAGACGTCATTGGCAGTGAACGGTAGTATTTCAGTTGACGTCTAAAGACGTCATTGGCAGTCAATGAGTTAATCACAACATTTTGCGATGATTAATCGTGATTAATCACTTATAATCACAACTCATTTCCTCCTGTAAGAATTTGGATGCTAGAGTATGTTGGATCCTTTTGCTCTGATAGTTGGCTTTGTTCTTCTCAAATGGGGCAAAATACACTTGTTCCCTACCCCCAAGTTTTCCCCAAACATGTTGTTGGACAGTCAGGAGCTAGGCCATAATCTTTGTATAGTTTAAGCCATTTTCTATATGAAATTGAACATAATACATGCCATGAAAGTGGAACCATATCCATCAGGATTAATCTGAGTTATTCTTTTTAATCTGAGTTAAAAAAAAAAAAATTGGATTAATCGCGTGATTAATCAGCTAATTTTGACAACACTAAAATAAATAAAAAATGGGAGGGTGTCATAGTGAATTTTTAAACATGGGCTATACACTGCATTCCTAATTATTATGCGGTGTCTTAGTTCATTTTTCTAGGATAGTCTATGCAGTGACCGTGAATACCACTTTTTAAGCATCAAAACATGTTGGCCTACAAATTTACTTGGATTTAATTGAAAAATGATAAGAAGGAGGAAAACAGAATTGTTGCCACTCACTCAAAATACACTGTTTCCAAATGATTAAACTATGTAAATACATCTGCTGATGCAACTGGACACATCGTCAGTGATGTTTCTGGAATCATTGGGTGTCTGGAATCATTAGTCCCCAGTTTGTGTCCAGATGGCTAACTAGCAACCACGACTCCCTGGTTCTCCTCTTTTGAGCTGCATTCAGGCATGCAAACTCGCCGCCTTTCGGCGAAATTCGCCGTTTTGAACTCGAAATGGGTCATTCTTCTGAATCGCGTAGATTCGAGGAGAAAATATTTGGGGGGGGGGGGGGGGTCTCGGGTCGAGCCGAGCATGTCAACTAGCGAGTGGGACTGAACCTCAAAACAACACAAGACCTAGGACCACAGATGTATAACTGCGCCACTCTCTTCTCGTGGCAACAAATGACTGACAAGAGTGCCGTGTGAGAGAAGCCCCATCACCAATCAGAAGCAGTGGCGTCGTTAGACCTGGGCATTCGAAGCTATAGCCCCGAATCTCCCGGGAATAGCCCCGGATCTCTGTGCCGTTAAGTAAAAAAAAAAAAAAAAAAAAGGCTAATGATGAAGCAGAGACTAGTGTAGGCTACTTGTATTAGCTGCCAACAGACAGAAATGCAACAGGGTAGACAGTGGAAACCGCTACAAAATCAGATCTGACAAATGTATACAGAATAGGCTATGTTGCAAATTCAACCTCTGTGCAAAGTGCCTCACATCGCCAAATTACGCACCCCTTATCCGCAAGGAAGAGTTCGGCTGTATCATCTGCTGAGCCCAGTTATAGAAACTTTGCTCAGCTTAAACTCAGCTGACCCGATAGTTCAACTAGCCTAAATCCTCGAGGAAAAATTGAGCCCGAACCTACCGAAGACCAAGCAAGCATTTTCTGCCTAAGCCCGGCAACCAAGACATAACGTGTAATAATGAACCCGACACCATTTTAAACCCGACATGTTAAAATAGGCCTGGTAATGGCCTACTTTTGTAGCTGCCAGTTCAACAACAATTCAAGGTTGTGGGATTTACAGACTTGTTCATCATGACCATTGAAGCATATAGACTGAACAAGATGTGTCTGTGTTGAGGTCCAAGTCTTTCTGCTGTCATATGCCTACGCATGGCATAGGCTATAGATAAGCGGGAGAAATGCTTATTCATTAAAAGTTGCAAATACATCGCAGAAAATTCGAAGTGAACATGATGTTGTTATAATTAACCTACATTACATCTGTCAACTGGAAAACATATTTTTAGGCTATATAATTTCTACCCTGGTCCTCTGACACACCACTCTGCGCAACGTCTTGGCAGCTCTGCGCAATGAGAAGCGGTTTCATTCATTCACCGAGATACTCATTAGACCTAATTTATTAGACTATGGCGTGTAATACTAGATCCACAAGCATAACCAGAAAAGCATAAGCAGAAGTTTTTTTTTCCAAATTAACGGAGGTTATAATGCGTTGTGTTTGACAAAAGCGTTTACCTTTATTGCTTTCGAGATCCAGGAGTGCTTAATTTATCCAAATCTATCCCCTTTTACTTTCGGTTCCCACACGAAGGAAGCAACATGATTTTACTGTCAACAAATTTGATGTCTCTGTATGCTTTTCCCCATCACATTATAAGCTTATTGTAATATGAAGTCCGATGTAGTAGCCGACACAGCGCAGTGGAGTTATTGCGCTTCGCTATCGCAACTCAGCATGGAGCCCGCATTTACGAATAAAATGATCAATTCATTATTTCTTTCATGATGGCCTAAATCTTCGAACTAGCCAAGGTCTATAGGCTTTATTTGATCTAATATATGATCATAAGATAAGAGAGACGTTGCAAAGCCAGAATGACTACATTTTCATTTTGGAAATAAGACCCAGGCTTTAATTAAACAATCGGCCGGCACGCAACGAACGAAACCATTTCAGGCAACATGTTAAACAGCTTGCCACCTATTGAGATGGACAAGTATGGATGTGGTGCACTTTGGCAGAGGACGCACTGTCCTCTCAGACCGTCTTTCTTTAATAGGCTAAACATCAACATACATAAGGACGTGAATCTTGGACGATTCCGTTCTTTTCTCTCTAAAACTACGTTAAAATTGCATGTTCATCAGCCCATTTTTTCAAAATTTCTCGGGGGTGACACCCCCGAAGCCCCCGCTGAAAAGTGACTCTAACTTCTGGGCTATAGCCCGGAATCTTTTTCATTGCTAGCAACGTTATGAAGTTTTTTTTCCTATTGTTTACCAATAAATGTTTGTATATGGTAAGTAATTTTGTAGTGTATTATTAATTCAAAATGCCTCTGGTTGCGCTTACACAAACTACGAAATTCACTTTTCCGCGCGCGCGCACGTCCGTGTACCCTTGTCACCTTTTTCACCCCTGACCAGTTT
>JAODXP020010053.1:0-16848 GCA_027497455.2 Sardinella longiceps | reverse complement strand
ATACTGTGGTCTTGCTAGAAAGTTGAGTCCCATTAGGCCTATAATCTTTCTTGTTACTTATTACTCCTGTAGATGGCGATAGTTTACTATTCTTCACCTCTACTTGAACAGGAGATTTTGAATATGCTCACAAGTTCCCTAAAACTATAGAATATTACACAGGTCACAGAATCAAGGGCTTGCCATTATAAATAATAAAATGTCAGCCTTGGTGTCTCTGAAGTACATTTCTGAAAGTAGCCTAGCTTATGTAGCTCTCATCAAAAACACCTCTCTGCCTGTACATAATGACTGTTGATAAAAACAAACAAACAATGGATTAGATTATTGTTGTAAAATCATCACCAGAACTTAGACACTGGCCAACAGCCAGCACAAACAAAAACCCTGGTTTGCTCACTGTGAATGTCCTCACATCTTATGACAAACAGAAGTTAAAATGAATTATCTGGAGTGCATCATCCTGTACCGCTGACAACATAAATAAAGTTCCACCAATCACCCATAGTGCTCACAGTTTACAAGTTGTTATTTATTTTCCACTGGTCCCCACCTGTTGAAATGAAAAAAGACAGTGCATGAACTTAGGTCTGCATTCAGAGAAGTTTCCATTGTGTGTTTGGTACAAATAGCCAAAATGAAGAAGTAAAAAAAAAAAAGAAAACAACTAATATAACTGTGGCGCCCAGACTCATAACTCATTGATCCTGTTTCCAATTGTTATACTCTGGAAATGTGTGGTGTTTCATGTCACTGTATGAAAGCTTAGTATTAGTATTATTTCCATTATCTAAGATACATCCTGTGTCATAAGTGGTGAGTTCATCATAAAAATGGTAGCAACTGCAACTAGCCTGGTGCTTGTATCTAGATGGGACAGTTAAAGCTAACACATAGTCCTACCGTAGGACTAACCCCCACTGCTCTGGGTTGGGAGCCACACAGGTTAGGGAAATGGACATATAGGCACTGCCCGATGCTCCACATGGAGATCGAGAAGGATTTACCTTTAGCTTCAATAATTAACGTAGAGGTGTGAAAAAAAGAGAATAAATATTATTTGCTTTAAACTGTTACCACCGCTTGTCAACCCATGTAGTCCTTCCACACTATCACGAGGGGTTCTTGCGTCCAAAGTCACCCTAAGATGGGCACCAAAATTCTCATGTGTTGAGGTGCAATCTTAGCATGGTCATAACCAGTCTCTTGGCCTATGCTTTGCCTCATACAGTATGGGTGTCTAGGATTCTGGAGAAACTGGTTGTTGGATATGCTTAAATTTTAAAAAAATTGGATTAGCCCCTGACTGATAGCCTATCATATTTTCATGCTGCATTTTCAAAGATTGCGGATTGTCTAGGGTACGTTGCATCCTAAGCCAACTATAGGCCAATGGCCAGAATACCAGGCGGAATACTGAAGAGGACAGTTGCCATGGTCAGGCTATAGTGCAATCTTGATGGCTCCGCGCTTCTATCTTGCAATTTTGGTTGTGATTTGCTTGCATGGGATAGTATATCCTGTTTTAAAGGAGTCACTGAATATTTTTTTGCTTCTCCAAATATGTAAATTTGGCTGGGCTGAAAAAGACTCCTTAAAGGTAGGGTATTAGATGTTTTGCTGGAGCACTGTTAACTACGGCTTTTGGGAGAAATGCGGAAAAAAAAAGGTGCATTTTCAATAATAACTTGTTTGAAATGTTTTTTATTCAAGATCACCTACCCTACTTTTTTTTTTTTTTTTTTCCTTTATTTTACTAGGGTAGTCACATTGAGGCAGTTGCCTCTTTTCCAAGTGGGCCCTAGCCAAGAAAGCAGCAAGAATGCTAAACGCAATACATAGGACTCACAATACAGATTAAAACAAATAGCTGACAAAAGACAACATATCCACAAACATATCCTGTTAATTTTAATTAAACCCTAGAAAAAAATGTTAAGATAAGACCATTCAATAAGCTCATGAATATTGAGATGAGCTGTACACTGATTAGTTGAGTAGCAAAAACAAAAACAGCTAGCCTGGAGCCATATAGCCATATAGGGGTAGACAAATCCAGAAATACAGAAGTAACTGCTGTTACATGCTGTTAGCGTTTCATCTGTGCGTTTGGATGCAAAAAACAGGATGCATGTCATGTCGAGGTTATCCGTGCACCAGTTTTACTTTTTTATTTTGTATGACATCCCACTCCATACCATTCCATACAATGTCAGGAAGAATCTCTGCTGTGTCTCTGGTAGTGGTGAGAAACAGGGACGTCGTAGTGGGGGAAAGGGGGACTGAGTTACCAGGGCCGCAAGAGGGGGATAGGCCCTTGAGAAGTCTGGAATTATATCCTTCTACACAGGGCCAAGGATTTGGTGCTATGGCCCAGTGAGAAAGTAAGGAACTTTGGAATTTAACACTCTGGCAGACTACTGTTACATTAGCAACTTGGTTGCACCACAGCACAACAAACTTCCCGGAGGATTTGTCTATACCTCCCTGAGTCAACCATTACAGCGGGTGGTAAACAATACATGCTTCAGCTTGCTGAATGGGTCAGAAGTGGAACAGCCATGCAGTCTCCTACAATGTAGATATTGGAAGCGAATGTGTCAGTGTGGTAAGTTTGGTCATTTTACTTTCCCACAAAGTATTTATGTAAAGTTGCCCTGGTTAAATAGCTTCACTCTAGGCTAATCTAATATTTGTTAACTGCAGCTATTTTGTCAGTAAGTCCAATTCACATTAGTTGTCTAGTTTGTAGAATTTTGAAGTTTGATGACTAGAATATTGTCAACGGTATACTTGAGTTTGGAATAGTCCAAAAAGTCCCAGTACTGGGACCACAGACCCCCTAGAGTTAATAGTCGAATATTCAATCAGAGGAATGCCATAATAATAATACTCATACATAATAATAATAGACCTGTGGAGGCTCGATCCAGTAATTTGGACCGAAATCTTTGGTATGTATATGGCAACAGTAATTCCCACTACCAGTTATGGTAGAGTATAGTGTGGTGTGTATGGCTACTGTAATTCCCACTATCTTCCACAATGTAGTGTGGTGTGTATAGCTACTGTAATTCCCACTATTGTCTATGGTAGGATGTAGTGTGGTGTGTATAATTCCCACTATTGTCTATGGAAGGATGTAGTGTGGTGTGTATAATTCCCACTATTGTCTATGGTAGGATGTAGTGTGGTGTGTATAATTCCCACTATTGTCTATGGAAGGATGTAGTGTGGTGTGTAGGACATCTGTAATACCCACCAGGTTTTTACCTATTGCAGAGTGTAGTGAGGAGTGTTGCGCAATGAAATTGGCATGATTGTAAATTAAAGCCTACAGGTAAATTGGGCCTACAGTACAAGCTCAAGTTGATTTATTATTTTGGGGAGGTCCATGTGAATTTGGAATGTTTTCAGTTGGTAAATTGGAGATTACTTGCATTTTGATAGGCCTTGAAACTTTGTTCCAATAATTTTTCTCGTAGCATAATTGTGGCAGCAGAAATGTAGCAGTCCCTGTCTTAGAGTGTTGTAACACTTGGGTTAGACAGCCTGGTGCGCCACCAAGTCTGGACTAAGGACACCTAGGGTTGCCACCTGTGTCTGACAAAAATCCTGTAAATTTTGACCATCGGATCGACCTTTTTAATTTGTAAGCAGTGACGCCCTTCGCACATCTAACCCAAGATAAAAAAAATCACCCATCTACACTGCAATTGTATAGGTTTAAGTAGTAAAAATGACACTTACTAGTTATTTGTTTAGTTAAATGCTTTATTTAATGGCAGGCATTTAAAGGTGCCCCGCCACACAAAGCCGTTTTTACCTGTTGCTTTTGGTATAGAATAGTTCTATATGACCTCAAGTTACACAGTGCATGTGAAAATGTAATACTGTCTTCGCTATAGGCAATAGCCCATTAAAAGAAATATGCAAATAAATTAGGTCAGTTTGAATCCATGGTCAGTGCTACGTAGTATAGACAACGTTACAGCCATTGGCTGACTGAGGAGAATTATCGCCCAATCCATGCTCTCCTGTATTTGACTAAAGCCCGCCCCTTGAAATACTCGCGAAAAAGAAGGAATATCCATGAAATGGTAACAGGCAACTTGTCAACTTGGCGAGTTCAACAGTCTTGGTAAGTGTAATCTGACTGTGGATGTAGGCTAACAGTCGGCTACTCTTGCAATAAGTATCTGATTATGTTGGCTACTGTGACATCCTGACTATAAGCTTACCTTTGCAAAGTGGCCGTTTACAATCTGCAAGCTAGGTTGGTGCAGATATCCTCTTTCTCGGTTTCATGATAATATTCCAAGTTTTTTTTTTCCGTACCTCGCAATTCGCAAGTAAAAATAATGTAAATATTCGTCCATGTGCTTTACAACGTCGAGCTTCAGCAGCGAATCAGAGCGCAGCCCATTATAACAGTGGAAAAAAAAACCGGAAGATCCGCATGAAATTTTCGAAGGCTATTCCTACAGGCTGCAAACGATCTCATTACGGTCTCCTTGGACCGTTCTCAGTCCAAGTGAAGTCACATACCCTATTTGTAGACCTCAAAGAACAATTTAAATTACCTGTAGTGGTGTGGCATGGCACCTTTAAAAAAAAAAAAAAAAATCCGGAAAAACAGGATTTTTTCAGGATTAAAAAAAAAAAAAAAAAAAAAAATCCGGCACAGACCATGAAAATCCGGGACAATCAGGAAAATCCGGGACAGGTGGCAACACTAAGGACGCCGCCATGGAGAACCGGCTGAATTAACTTTTGTCGGGGCAATACGGACTCCATCGGTATCTGTGAGTAACGAGATTGGCTCTTGGACTTTATGAAGATAGTAGGGGAGTAAATGTTTAGATGCAGGGAAGCTCTGTTCACTTTGTCCTGTTGTGCAAGCTACATTTACTAGTTTCGTAGCCTAGTTTGGCTGGTTTAGTTGATTTGGGAGTATGACCATTTGTGTCTGGGTTTACGGCTGCTTACGAGCGCTAACGGGTGGATTTTGTTTGGCCAAATTAATGCTTTCATTTGCTTGGGGGCAAATTAATGGTTTTGCTGCTACTTAAACAGGCTTTGCAGCGTTCAGGCTAATAGTTCTGTGGTAGGGCATGGTGAACCTGAACTGTCTCTAGTAGTTGGACTTTTTAGGGGTGGACAGCCTGACTAGTTGTGTCAGGGTTTTCCAGGCGGGTGCATGGTTCTATTAAGGCTCATGAATTGTTTATGGCGCATCTGATGGTCATCGGCCAACCCTTAGTTGTCTGATAATATGGGTGTGGGAAATGCACAATTGTCAGTCATGGTTTGTTTTCCACCATTCCTTTTGTCTGTCAAATTTCTGACGGTAGGCAATTTCCCAAGGCAATCTTGGGTCTGTCCATGTTCCACCTCTGTCTTTTATTTCCGCTGGGATTTGCTGAGTGGTGGAAGGTAAGGTTTTGGGTTGTGAGTGGTCTGATCTCATGATTGTATGATCTGTCTCTGCAGTTGTATGAGTGTGCAAGAGTGAATGAAGTATGAGAATATGAATGAATGAATATGAATGTTTATGAATGTTTTATTGTGAATGTAGCTTTTGTATTTGTTATTGAGTCGGAGAAATTATTGTTTGCTTTTGGTGGGGGAGTGATGTCACGACCCGGCTGTTTCGTGCTGGAGTCGTCTGCTCCTTCTCCTCCATTTTGGAGTCTGTTTGGCTTGTTTGCCTGTTGTCTCATTTTGACCTACTGGTGAAGCTGTCCTGGTGGGCGGAGCCTGCCTAATTGAAGGCTAATTGGACTGCCTTCATAAGCCTTCCTGTCTCAAGTCAATAGGCGTGTTCGGCATGTAAAGCTGGCTGCAGCCAGAGACGTATTGTGGTTAGACGCAGTGTCCGACTTCAGGCTGACTTCACCAAGTTTGTGATTGTGTCACCAAAATGCGCCCACAGCACGTCACTCAAAACTCACTCTATCAAAGCGCTTGCAGACAAAACCCACATCTGCTCTTGCTGCAAGAGGCTGCATCCCACCCCCATGACTTAACTCATTAGTCCGATTGGTTTGAAATTCCTCATGACAAATATGACACCACTTTGTACTCACTGAAAATGGGCTTATTTGAATGAGCTGCTGCTAAGCAGTATGCAAGTTTTGTCCAGTGGGCAGTATGCAAGTTTTGTCCAGTCGTCCATGTTCACGTGTTGTATGGCTGCAGCTGTGTTGTCCACCTTGTCCCTCATGCTTTTCCACTCCCACCGATGTATTTCGGTAGATCTCGTTGGCTTAAGCCTCCAGCCGCACCATTCCAGACTGTGATCACGAACACGGCTAATCTCTCTCTCTGATTGCTCTGGACACAGTTTCCCAACGCTGCTAACTAATGTAGCGACTTCCGTTGTTGTTGAAGCCTCACGTGACCATTTCCTCGTCTGTTTGGGTCTTAAAACTGTCACATTGAGCACCATTTGATGCACAAAAAGAACAAAAAAGAAAAAGAAAACAATAACATAAAAAAGGGAGAAATAAATGTTGACGAAAAACAACCAAAAACAAAATAAGGGAGAGGTGGGGGTATGGGCAAGTTCTGTAAGGACCAAACATGTGGTGCACTAAATTGTTCCTCACTTCCAGGCCTCGAGGATTGGCATCTTTGCCTCCAACACCATGTCCTCTTCTGGCAGCAGAACATTGGCCTGCACAGCCATGTTGTGGAGCAGGGCCATCACCACAACGCAGCATTCCGTTGGATGGAGATGGACGCCACCAGCCATCTTGCTGATACACCGAAACCACTGCTTCCACACCCCGATGGCCCTCTCCATGATATTGCGGGTGGTGATATGGGTTCTGTTATAGCGGGCCTCTACTGCGGTGTTGGGCTGCTGGAAAGGGGTAAGCAGAGCCAGCAGCCCCCAGTCACCCCTCTCAGCCGCCTGACATAGGGCAGAGTTGTTCCATACAAAGGAATCATGTGTGCTGCCCGGCCACTTGGCCACAATGTCAGTGAAGACCCCCTGATGATCGCACACCATCTGCACATTCAGTGCCGGGAAGCCCTTCCTGCACAACTAGATGGGCTCGTTGACAGAGGATCTGGCAATTGGGATCAGTATTCCATCAATGACGCCCACAACCCGGGGTAGACCGGCGACACTGTGGAATCCCTGGGTGGTCTTCGCGATATCCTCTGGTGTGGATGGAAAGGCAATCCTTCCAGCAAGTGGCAGCAACACCTCGGTGACCGATGTCAGACAGGCCAGACAGAGGCCTTGCTCAGCCCCAGGCTGTCCCCCAACACCTTGTAAAAGCTGCCCGAGGCATAAAACACAGCAGAAGCTGCCGAACTCGCTCCTCAGAGGGGTGAGACCAGAAACGAACATGCTGCCAGCTCCAGTCTTCCTCTGCTCCTTGTGAAAAGAAGCCTTCTTCTTCGAATTGGTCACTGCAATTTTTAATTTTGAGAAGAGGATTAGATTTCGCTTCTCCACTTCATCAACTAAGATGCCTAACTCACGTGCCATTTTTGCTGGTTCTGCAGGTGTCTCCTCGCTTGGGTTTAAGGTTATTCCATTATCCCATTCCATTTCCACCCGTTTCAATTCCTGGAGGAGGAAACGCACTTAACACGTGGGGTGAACACCCACATCAATACAGACACAGAATACCGATCACTTCTAGCACTAGGGCGGACTGAAGTCTCCGGTCCCTCTGGGGCAGCGGCTACAGGGCTTGGACGCCGAGCAAGCTTGTCCAGGACAGAAAGTGGAGTGCGAGGCAGGCGGGGGGTTACTCAATAGGCACATCAGGACAGGTGGCAGGCTAGTGGGCTTAAGCAATGTAACAGCGATGAGCTTGGCACTCAATAGACACGCCAGGAGAGATGGCAGGCTAGCGAGTGTTAGCGATGTAACAGTAATGGGCTTGGCACTCAATAAACACACCAGGGAGAGGCAGGCTAGTGGCCCTAGCAGTGTAACAGCAGCTGGCATGGTGTTGGTAATCAGAACAGGCAAGGCAGCAGGCTAATGGGCTTTAACGATGTACTCAGTGGTGGGCTTGACATTCATAAACACTTCAAACCAAGGTAAGCTAATGGCTTCAATGATGTAACAGCGATGGATTTGGCATTCATAAACAACTCTGAAACTTAGGTGAGCTAGTGGTTTCGGCGATGTAACAGCGATGGACTTGGCTTTCATAAACACACGAAGGATGACAGGCTAGTGGTAGCTTAACACCAATTAAGCAAGCAAGGAACAGGGCAGTATTCAACACACAAACTTAAGTCCCGGGTCCTTAGACTATTATCTGAGAAAAGGAAAGATCACTTAGCTTCCTTGGTCAGGATCACTCATCCCTCTGTAGCTTGACGGCACAATTCCACCGGCGCACGGTGCTCCACGTTCCTCCGTAACGTTCAACCTTCAAGACTCCTCATTCATCCCAGTCTTCAGTTGCACTCCGAGACTTTCCAGCGTCTTCGGCCTGCTCTCCTGCATACTGTGTGACTCAAAAGTCCGAGGTTAAAAGCGTTTCAGACAGATGTCTACCCCCAATCATCTTGCTGACTGCTTCCCGCTAAACACCTGCATTGCGTTAAACACTAATGAGATCGCGGCAATCTATTGTTGTGAGCAGTGCCCAAATCAGTCCGGGTAAAGACAAGACACATTTTTCCCGTTCCTTCGGCCTGCTATTCGTCACCCTGTGACAATTATTCTCTGTTCAAGGAAACCTATATGGTTGGACCAAAATGTCTTGCGTCTTCAGTATTGGCTAATCTCAAGTAGCTTGAGCAATAGAGCTCTTGTTGAAAATGACTGAAGTTGCCCTTTAATGAATGAATAAAACATCATTGTTCTCTAATCTATGATGGCTCAGCTGAAGACCTGCCCAAATCCATGCATATAAGGAAGTTAAATAGCCCTATAAAAGAAATTGATATCAACAGGATCTCAGAGATAATATGAGTAAAGAACCCCAAAAGAATTTCAGGAACTTACAACAAACAAACTCTTGAACAGAATGGCAGCTCACAAGAATCTTCTGAACACTATTATTCTTTTCACACTAGCAGGTAGGCTAACAAATTTCCATACATATCTCATATCACATCTCATATCATTATTATCTTTTATAGTCACCCACACACTGCTTTTGTAAGTTATGTGTATTATTAAATTTACTTTTAACATTTTATAGAAATGTGATGCCCATTTTAACTTCAAACTGACATACATGCAGTATGTAGGTCAGATAATGGTCAATTCCTGTTATTTATTCATTTTATCATTGATGTTATTTGTCATCTGTCTTACCCATAGAATCCATCATTTTTCTCTCCTTAAACACTTTCGCTGATGCAGGTAAGCCCTAGTTTCTTTTGTTTGTTTGTTTGTTTTGCTGTTTTTTATATGGTTTGACTAATTTCTTGAAAAAGATTCTGCAAAACACCACAGCTAACCTGCAAAAGCACACATCTCTCCCAAAACTGTTCACCCATGCTTCAGACCTAACTTCATTCCCATGTAAATAGTCAGCGCCACCCAAACTGCAAAGATATTTCTCAATTGCTTCGGCTCATTTCTCGAAACAGACCGGACGTTCTCCACATTCTTTAGTACTTTTTGCAAAACTAAACTGGATGGTTCGGCAAAACACCATGGATCACCTCCAAAGCTCATATGTCTCCCAAAAAAGTTCACCCATGTAGAGCTTAAGATTTTTGCCCGAACCCGAAGGGACCCATCGGGCCCGACTGTTCGGGTCGGGTTCGGTCTTAATTTCTGTCATTGTATTCGGGCTCGGGCCGGGCTCAGGCTTGCGCGGTTATTGACTGATCAGGTGATGCATTTCGATTAGCGTGAGATAGATCGCAATAGATAGAATTTATTTTAATTTGTCAAGAAAGGCCAAGTGGCCTGAAGCTCATAGTCAATAAATTATGTTAAAAAAAAGTTTTAACAACTCAATTTTGCCATCATTCATTGTGTGCGGAACTGCCTGCCTGACCCCATCCACGCAAGGCATAGGATTAATTCCTAACATGAAACAGGGGCAGGTTGTTATACGGGAGCACAGCAGCAATTTAAAGGAGACATAGAATGGAAAACCACTTTTACATTGGTTTTGATGAATTAAGAGAGGTTGTGGATGGTCAAAGGGCTATCATGAACATGAGGCATGGTTCTGCCCTCTTTCATATGGAAATCCTACATTTAATAGCCATTAAATGATGGGCGAATTAGAACAAAGCCTACAAATGATGTCAAATAGCACAAAGCCATTCCAGTGGCCAGAGTGAGGCGTTGTTAGGCAAAAAACCCATTTCAATACACATCTTAAATATGAGGTGTTAACTAGGCTTGTAAAATATCACTTGATCTTCTTTTTGACAAAATACAATTGAATATATTGTATTTTAACATCAGAGAACAAGGTACAATACTCAATTAATCCATTCTATGTCATCTTGATAAATAAATGTTCTACTCGCTAACAGCATGTCGCTATTCATTTCTTTCGGGAAAGTTTATCCACATTACTGCTTGAATTTGCAAGCTCATATCGATTTGACTGATTTCTGCGCACGAAAAGAATAACTTTTCACAGACTTTACAATGCATTGCGTTGCCTTGCGTAGGCTTATCGCAAACCGATGCCAGATTCACGTTAGCCTATATTTTCAACTTGTGCAGTGAAAGTGAAAGTAAGTCTCACGATTAAACATTATTTTGTTGCCATTGTGCGGGGTCCGGGGATCATATGTCTAGGGGCAGCAAGGCATTGGATTAATTACTAACATGAACAGTAGAAAGTGACTGCCGATGCAAATATGAACTTCGTGCAGTGTTAAGATTTTTACATTTTCATCGAAAAAAGTGCATCCCTGCATCCCCGCTTCCAGTGCCTATGGCTGTGTGCGTGCAGTGGAATTTGTCGGGCTGTAATTGGGTTCGGGCTTTGAAAAAAGCAACTTCATTCGGGCTCAAACGGGTTTGGGCAGAATCCTGTCGGGCTCAGGCTGGGCCTGACTTCTAAGGCCCGATTAAAGCTCTACACCCATGTGCCAAAATGAAGTTTCTATCTCATTCAAATAGTCAGTGCCCCCAAAATGCATCATCCCTTTGCCATTGTGTGAGCACTACAAGTCAAAATGTTTAGATGTTTTTCATATGGCAGAGGACCATTGATATATCCCTCATTTCCAACATGTCTCTTAGCCTGTCCTTCATCAACACTGTTTGAAGAAAATTATGGAAGTTTAGAGAAATGTAATAGCAGTTGTGAAAAACACTATTCTCATGATAAAGCACTGATACACCAAAATATAAGGAAAATGTATATTTTGAATGCATAATCTTGCAAAATAAACATATGAATGAAATAAACAAGGGAAATTATACGTAGGGTACAGTATTTCAAGAGATTCGTATGGTATTCTAGATATTCTACTCTTGACTAATTTTGACAACTGAACAGACGTTTATGCATATGATGACTTACAGTTTTTTTCAACTGTTTAGACACAATTTTGAAAACAGGATTTGTTTTTTTCAAAAAATACACAATTAACCAAACACCACACTAAATTTCCATAACTCCTAGATTGTTTGCAAAATTACACACTTCAGTCAAAACACATTTATGAAAACACCATTTTGCTCCATTTTGGTAACACAGTCTTCCAATGATCAGACAATATTACGGTCAGTTACACACTATGATGATAAATACAAAACATATTTGTAAAAAAAAAAACAAACCTATTTAAGAAAAGGCAAGTGCTTGATAATTTAAATGACAAAAGATATGGATAAACTGCAACATACAAGACCACATCTATGCTTGATATTGCTGTGAACGTGCTATAGTTGGAGGGATAGAGAAAGAAAGAAAGATTTTCAGACAAAATTTGTCATGGATAAACCTATGCAGGTATTCTGTATGTATGTTTATTGCGTTTCCGATTTTGCACTAGAGTGTGTTTACAGTCAGTGGCTATGTTGTTCAGTGGATTCATTTGTGCAGCATTTTGGAGGGCAGTGTCTTTCAATTGCAAATACGGAACCTGAGAAGTGATTTCTGTGTCTGTGTTATGTATATAACTGTGTGTAGAGTTTTGCTAAAACTGTGAAGCAAACATTGTGTGTAATATGGTGCAAATCTTAGGGAGTGTTTTGGTACTTGTAACATAATTTAGAAAATTGTGTGGAAATTTTCATTTTAGTTTTTAGACATTCAAAAAAAAACTGTATACAATGAAATCATGCTGATATATTTTGGAGAGAACAGCCATTAAGACTGAAAATTTACTAATCAGTTGAAATCAACAAGATCTATTTAATTGGAAGATGTGCAAACTGTGTAAATTGTGCAAACTGTAGGCTACTTAATGTTTCCAAAATGCACTAAGACAATAGAGACATGTACTAATGCAATTCAAATTTGATGAAAGCATTGAAAAATACAACTCTGTTTTGAACAGCTGCAAGATAGTTTGGAGATTTGTCCATGTTATTTTGAGAATGTAATCTCAAGTTTCAAGAAATGAGCCAAACCAATTGAGAAAAACTGTAATTTCTATGCTTCAATGAACCAAACACCGCAAAACAAACTTCACAGAGAGAGTGCAGCAAAACTGCAATTTGTGGAGACAAGAAAGAAAGAGTCAATAAATCCATTCGGTCAGAAACATATTGGGAAAAAAGGCAGTAACACTTTATTTGAAGGTACCGTAATAAGACTGACATGACACTGTCATTAACTATGACATGACGATGTCAAGAATCTGTCATAAACTTTTTAGCCTGTCATGACTACTTACATACCCTAACCCTAACCATGACAAATACCAGGTGACACTTAATGACAGAAGTCATGACACTGAACTAAGAAAGCTGTTTTTGTAGTTGATGGACATCAAGTGTGCTCCTGCACTGGTGTTGGAAGAGGCATTCATTGGCACATTCTGTATGTATTTTGCTTTCAACATGGTCCATCCTATCTGTCAATGCCTGCAATGGATATTACACCACAACATCACCAAAACCTTTAGAATTGCAAAATTGTTTCAGCACATTGGACTTATACATGACCATGAACCTAATTTTAGCGTGACACGCAGACGGTCAATCATCCTTTTCAAAAAAACATTTTTCAGACAACATATTTGTATCTGTCTGTTTGTTCTGGCTGACACATACCCATTGAGTTAAATCATGATAATGTTGTATATCGATAGGCTTAACTTCCACTGAAGTGTATTTACCTTTGAGATATTTTGAGTTGGAAATTATTTGTACTTCAAATTGTAACTGGAAAAGTGATGTGACCTTTCTTTTCACTGAATACAAGATTCAAATATATTGTATACTTGTTGATTGTGCATGTATTTCAGTTATACTGCCTTAAATTCTCATGTGTACCTTAAAAGGACAGAGTAGTACCTTTTTTGAGGGTACAGCACAATCATGATGGGACAGGTACATTTCAGTCGTGAGGGGTACAGAAGTGTACCTTAAATGCTATGATACAAAAAAGTACCTGCATACGCTCCCCGTAGTGTTTGTAAAGCGCTGCAAGACAATGTACTGTATTTGAGCGCTCTACAAAATTAATAGAATTGAATACGCAGATACATTATTGTTCTTCAAAAGGGTACTGTCGCAGCGGCAAGCAGTTGTACCGGCTTAGGTACACAATGGCACTTCCATTTCTCTGTGTGTACTGAGTCTACTAACTTCCCATAATGGCACCAAAACAAATTATAAAAACAAGAACCTGGATTTAGGTTCAGGGATGTTTCCATTGTTTGTGGACAAATTGTAGAAGTGAAAACAATTCCATCTGTCGTATCTGACATTTTATCCAACATTCTTCCTCTTGTGGTCTGAAACTATCCCTTTCCTGATGAGAAATCTTGTTGATATAGTCACATTGGAACAGGGTTGTGTTTGATGTGACTGTGACAGAATAAAAAACAAACTTATTTCAAAGGAGTGTGAGCTAGCCTGAAATTTGAAATATACACTGTATGGTGGCACAAAGTGCTATATAAATAAAAAATAAAAAAACGGTGTTGTAAATAACACTGGTGTTTATTGTCTTTGCACAAGTATATAAACCAGAGACTGATCTATGTGTTCTCTTGACTAGGAGGCACACACCACACAACTATCCGTGGGCCCAGTGTGATAATGGCAGGGGTGCCCACCGATTTCTTCTGCTCAGCAGACTGCACCCCCCCGTGTAATTACATCTGGCGGGTGTTAGGGCACGTTCTGGTGGGACCCGTCCTCAGGTTTACGTTGAGCGGACACAAGGAGCTTGTGAAGCTGGAGTGTATCTCCGTCCACCCTGTCACTAAGAACTCAGAGAAAACCTCAAAGATTGTGACAGTTGACAGTGAGTACCTCATCCAGTTATACGGCTCAGCACTCCTCTGATTCTGCAATGGATGACATCCCTGGTGTTACTTACAGTAATAATATGACCACTGACATTTCAGCTTTTGATCAAATTCCACTTGGAGAAAGAGTAATTCCTAGTGAATAGACAATACCTTTTTTCACAGTTTCCTTTGCTGTTTGTATCCTGGTTACAACTTTGGTGTTCAGAGCCTTTTTAACTTGAAATAATCCATAGCCTATTAGCAATAAGTCTCGTCAATTTGTGTGATAGACCTCTGTGTCAACCTATGCCATCTTCAACAACTTTAATGTTCAAAATAGGCCTCACTGAACAAAGCCAATGTAATTCAGTGGTGGTGTGTATTTCCGTTTGTGTAGGATAAAAAAATCACACTTACACTCGGCAGCTTATCTAGAGGCAAGACTATTATGTCTGAAAACATATTTTTGTACATTTACTTCTCACCCATGAATTATCTTATAGTCCAATCATGATAGAGGAAAAGCACTGACCCATAAATGTTGTATTTTATCTAACAAACTAAGGCAACACACAACAAAGGCACAAGTCGATAACACACACACACACACACTCTCTCTCCCATCATACTCTCTCTCTCTCTCTCTCTCTCTCTCTCTCTCTCTCTCTCTCTCTCTCTCTCTCACTCACTCACACACACACACACACACACACACACACACACACACACACACACACCCACACCCACACAAGGAACAAGAACCGCATGCAGGAACTAGCTCAGACTGATTGGGCTAAATGATTGTGAATGGGGAAGTGAGGGAGCTTTTGTATTTAAAAAAGCTCCTTCCTTCATTGTATTTAAAAATAACTTTTTCTCGATCTGCCCACTTGCATGACTTGTTTCATCCTACAGATCCAGTGCAGGTGAAAGCCAATACTAGCTCTCATCCAAAAGAGGGCCAGGCCTTCACCCTAGTCTGTGAGGGCTCAGGCCCTAATGTCACCACTGCCTGGAACAAAGATGGTCTCCGTGTCTCCACTGACTCCCGGAAGGATTTCGGCGAGGACAATGCCACACTGACCTTCAACCCTCTGTTATACTCCGATGGTGGCTTTTATGACTGTGTGGTGACTAGTGACACCGCAAAAGTAGCTAGTCGAGGGTACTTGCTAAGCTGTGAGTTCACTTAATTTCGCCTACTTAATGTTCACTTATTGGAGTTACATGTTCTGGTGGCAATGATTATTATGGCAATGATTATTACATGGAGTATTTATACAGCACATGCAAAAGGTCAAAAATCAGGTCAATGTTCAGACAAATGTTCGCCATTGTCATCCGCAGGCCTGAGCTAAAAAATAAACTATGAATTACTGTAGGTCATACTAATGTAGTATACCTCACTATCCAAGTCGCAGTGTTCATGAAATATGACATATGAAATGCTGTTTAATTTGTTATCTATGCTGCACCTTGGTCAAAAAGGCAAATAGACTAATGTGTAGACTAATGTGTGCCATTCTTGTCCATATAGTCTGATCTGAAATGCACCATACATTTCCATATCTCAGATACACTATAGTGCAAGATATCTGGTGTAGCCTTCATCAATATCCAACCCACAGTGTTTACAAAAAAATATGTAAGGGATAATGAACGACACGGCGTGCAGATATATAAAAATAACGCATGTTCGAAGTTTGAGGCCGAAGGCCGAGTTGCCTTATAACTTCGATAAGTACGTTATTTTTATATATTTGCATGCCACGGAGTTCATTATCCCGCTTATACCACTGTTGCCACTTCTCCGCTATGTGGTTTGACTAACAACATGCCCGTTTTGATGGCTAGGTGGCTACTGATGGCTGAAGACAAGCTAGTTGTCAGAACTACTTCTTTCCACCACAAATCGTCTCAAACAAAACTTACCAAGATAAACTGCCGTTACTAGTTCTAATGTACAGTTTCTAAGTCAGTCGTTAATTCCATCTCCCGTTGTCAAGCGCTAAATCCAAAGATTCTAACATGTCTTGGGCTCTGTAAATTCACCGTCTCCCATACTTCCAAACGAAGTGTGACAGAGTTAAAAACCATCACAGTCACAAGTTACAATGTTGCTGTGTCATGAACGTTGGTCGGGTCACTAAATTGTTAGCTTGTGTTAATGTGACAGTTTATTTAAAAGTCAGAGAGAGTTGGGCGAATTGATATGCAAGTCTGAATATGGACGGAAAAGTGGAACTACTTCATAGCCGTGCGGTTACCTGAAAAATAATGCACGTTCTAAATTGGGCATCACAATAGGAAATTTGACCAAGCGGTGGTATAAGGGTGCACTAATCTTTTGCTTTATTCCCCAATCCCCACAGTGGGGACAATGGCTGTCGGCATCCAAGGCCCAGATGTAGCAGAGGCCGGAGTAGAGCACATCTTCACCTGCCAGGCCAACTGCACGCTGGAATGTAC
>JAODXP020010052.1:0-12500 GCA_027497455.2 Sardinella longiceps | reverse complement strand
GTCGCACATTTAACCAGAAGTTTAATCTGGCGGTGCACCAGCGCGTGCATACGGGGGAACGGCCGTACCCGTGTACTCAGTGTGGAAAGAGCTTTAGTCGGAAACCCGACCTCCGGATGCACGTGAGGCGAATTCATACAGGTGAGAGACCCTTCGCTTGTCACCTGTGTGGGAGGGGCTTCAGTAACAGGACTAATCTCAAATCACACATGCAGACTCACCTGCCCAAACACAGGTGAGATGGTCGGGAAAATCACCTGAACACAGACATGTTCTAAAGGACAGGTGAAACAGCTTGGAAAGTTTCCTGAACACTGGCGTCTGAAATTGCACCTGAAGTCACACCTACCCAAAACACAGGTGAGCTAGTCGGAAAACACATCTGAGGACACACCTACCCATTTACAGGTGAAGCAGTCTGAGAGCTCACCTGTATACCAACATGCTAAAGGACAGGTGATCCAGTCTGCAAACCCACCTGCGCAAACAAAGGTGAATTAGTCGGAATAGCTCACCCAAACACAGACGTGCTAAAGGCCCAGGTGAACAGGTCTGATATTGCATATGCAGACACACCTGCCCAAACCCACGCTTATCTGGAAACATACCTGCATACAGGTAAACTAGTTGGAAAAATCTACT
Organism: Sardinella longiceps; assembly: GCA_027497455.2. Taxonomy (NCBI): domain Eukaryota; kingdom Metazoa; phylum Chordata; class Actinopteri; order Clupeiformes; family Clupeidae; genus Sardinella; species Sardinella longiceps. The sequence goes on along the minus strand of JAODXP020010052.1, from coordinate 11,858 downwards.
GAACACAGACAGGTGAACCAGTCTGGAATTGCACCTGAAGGTGGAGACACTGATTCACCGGGGAACCAGTCTAAAAACTAGGGGCGAGTGATTAGGCAGCTCAGAGCCAAAACAAATATGCAGATGTTGCTATGGACACAAGTACCCGGACGTCTCTATGGACACAAGCGTATTTGCAGCACAGACTGAACATACTTCACTTGGACACAAGTACCCAGATGGCTCTATGGACACGCGTATTTGCAGCGCAGACTGAACATACTTCACTTGCTACTTGGCCTCTTTTGACTCCCACGTCACAATTTGACTCTCCTTGCTTAGCAAGTTCACAATGTGGTGTCTTTGCGTTCACATGTGTATGTACTGTATGTTGATTATGAACCAGCCCGTCTGTCAGTTAAATACTTTGACTAAAGACGCACTCATCAGTTTCACAATAGGGGTTCCTGTTTGCTTTGAGCACAGCACTGCTCACTGTTCAAGAAATTAATATATTCGTAATCTATCATGATGATAATATATTTATTTAATAATACATTCTGTAAACATGACTGAATACAGATAAACATGACAAAATTCATACAGCACATAATTATGAGTGAATACGAATGAATGCATAAATTAATAATTATGACTGAATACATACCACAGCACTACTAACTCTTAATTTAAATTAAATGTATTTAATTAATGTAACATAAACATGACTGAATTCAAATTAATTTTCAGCAAGACTAAATCTAATCTAACATACTGATAAATGTTAGATCACAGACCAAAGCACACACGTTGTTTAAGAAGAGGAAATGGACTAGGATTCCTATGGGTTGACTAACAGCCAAGTTTGTTTGTTTGTACGCATCTCTTGATTCATGTTTATGTATGTGTTTTTTATGGGTCTAATAAAAAGAGCTCTTCAGTTCAGTTCCTTGGGTATTGTTTCACTCAAACACATTTGCTGCATGACAGTTATAATGCTAATTTCAGAGTAATTCAAACAAGGTTAGACTATGATTCTTAGGGGGCCCATGAAGGACACCCTGCTGAACCCCATTGCTCTTTGCTTTAATTATCAGTGCAGTTATTGTCTTATCATTTTGGTAACTATCTCAAATAGTTCACCTCTTTATGAAAATGTGTTATTCACCCCTTTACCTGGAGTTACATATGAGGGTAAAAGCATTTTGGTCTCAGTGGTTGCATTTTCCTAGTATGGCATCCCCAATTCTCCCCATTTATTAGCTTTAGCTTAGCATAAGTGCTGGAATGTAATGTCGCCAGATAGCAACTCTTTGGCAACTTCACTTTCCAGCACCTATGCTAAGCTAAAGGTCAAATTGGGGTTGCCAGACTAGGAAAACGCATGCACTGAGACCAAAATGCTCTTACCCACAAGTGTAACTCCAGGTAAAGGGGTGAATAACCAATTTTCATAAAGAGGTGAACTATTCCTTTAAGAAGAAATCTGATGTGAATCAATCAATATCAATCTTGAATTTCCCCTTGGGGATCAATAATCTATCTATCAATCTATTTATTTATATAGTACTTGTTGTCGTTGCCGATGTTGGCAAGTGCTGCCGGTAGAGAGAATTTGGTGCAACGTAGCTGAGAGACACTGCAGCTAATGGGGCACAGTGGTAGCACTGTGTGGCCACATTCAGAAATGAACTTTGGTCTGGCAAAAGCTAGCGATGCCCGGAAATTCAGGGAAGGATTTATCTAAATGTCTGTCTAATGCCATCAATGTTAAGGGACAGAGCTGGACAAATCTTAATCTCGCTTCAGCCTGCTTGTTTCTCATTAGGTCCTGATTTTTCTGTGGCTAATCAAAACATATTTCAGATTCTTTGGTTTTGAATGAAAATATAAATGTATGTAGCTGTGGTACACTAAGAGGTTGACCATAGAGTCATCAATCTTGAGCCAAGTAGGCCAGGCACCTGTTCAAAGGTGAGTACTTGACTTTTAAGTATCTTTAAGTACAGGTTTAAGGGTAAGTGCTTGACTGTTCTGAGGTAAGTGCGGTTGTTGACTCTTGTTCACTCTCTCTATGGCCTTGTTGGAGCCCAGTTCAACTCACATCTTCACATATGAAAGATTAGGGACCAGAAGTGCACACAGACTGATAATGTAACTTATAATTACTTCACCCATTTTCAGATGAAGCGAATTAGGCCACATAGTCTGACCTAACGTTAGAACTTTGAGCTTGGAGCAGAGTTGGTGCACTACCGCCACCCTGTGGCCAGAGTTGAGACTTACATAGTTTGCGTTTCCCAAGGAAGAAAAATGCTTTTGACCAGTGGGTAATGAAAAAAAAATCCCTTAAATAAGCCGCTCTCAAATATTAACCTCAGAGCTGCTTTTACTTTTAAATGTATGTATTAACCGCTGCCTATGATATTAACCTCAGAGCTGCTTTTACTTTTAAATGTATGTATTAACCGCTGCCTATGATATTAACCTCAGAGCTGCTTTTACTTTTAAATGTATGTATTAACCGCTGCCTATGATGGGGAAACTACAGCAGAGAGGATTCAAGCGGAGCGAGAGGTGTCACGCTGGTTCAGTTCCTGGTTCTATTTTTGCAAGGGGAGGGGGAAAAATCCCCTTTATGCAGACTTAAAGAATCTTTTCTTATTGTGATGTAATGATTTATGCAGACTTAAAGAATCTTTCTTATTGTGATGTAATGCATTTATGCAGACAGGAAGTATTCAGTTTGCTCCCATTGAAATGTATTATGATGCCTTATCTTGCTCACTATTCCATGATCTTTGACTACAGTACAGTAGCCTACACACTTTCTGATGACCTAAAATCAGTGTCACACTGGCTGCGGTTTTAGGCTAGTATTACATTTAAGTTGCAAGATGTTACTATTAATCACACATTTACATTGTGTTAAATGTAACACAAGCCTAAAATAATATATAATATATATACACTAGCCTAATATCATTTATACATCGACAGACACCTTACAACACAACACTCTAGTGTGTATGACTACAAATGACTAAAAACGTGGCTAGAACTGTGTGTGTGTTTATGCAAGTAGCAAGTGTCTATAAGCAGCAAGTCAAGATGCGACTTAAGGACTTTCTTTGTCAGGTCTTGTGGCTGATTTGTTATAATTCCTTTGTATTTTCCTCTCGGCCATCACTGCCACGTGGTCATTGGCGAAGTTGAGGATGGTGGTCAGTGCTGACAGTAACACCACGTCTACGTCACTGTTCAGGTCAATCTCCTCATGGTAGTTCTTCACAGGGAAAATGTGGTTCAATGGAATTCCCACATTGACACTACAGCATTCAATCTGGGAACACACACACATAAACAGAGATACACACACACACATACACACACACACACACACACACTGTGTTCTACATGTCAATGAAAAAAAAGCTCCGGAGTCAAAACAGCTCCATAAATGTTAATTAGTGCAGACTGTATTTGTTTAAAAACTTACTTAAAATTTATTTAAAAACTTAAAAAAGAAAGAAATGACCTGTGTAATGTGCTTGCTTTTTTTTTTGTTTAAATGTTTTTTTTTGTTTTTTTTCAATATATCAATTACACCTACCTTCTTTTGCACTACCGTGCTATTGTAGACCATTTTAAGGTCTTTTTTGATCTCAGCACAAGCCTCATCCACTTTGGAAAGGATGACAATCTGGGGAATATCTGAAATATATATATATATATTAAAAAAAAAAATTTAAGTAGGGGAATTAGGATGAAATGTATATACAGTATGAATACAAAGTTAATATATGAGGGAAAAAAAACATCTATCGATCATCTTGGTAGAGGAATTAGGGTGAAATGTATAAATGAATACAAAGTTTATAAGAGGAAAAAAAATCAATCAATGATCTAAGAGGAATTAGGATGAAATGTATATATAAGGAGATATGAATATTGCCTAAATCATTGGCGCGTTGTCTGACTGCCTTTAACTTCTGGATGAATGCCTTGTCCATCTCCTGAGTGGCATATTCTGGAACTTTCTCTTCATCTGCACACCAGAGAAGGGAGTCCGCTGGAACGACGGTGACCAGACAGTGTATCTTCTGCTTCAGATCTGGGTCTTTCATCTTCTCATTAGCTGGGCGTGCAGTATCAAACTGGCCAAAACAGTCAAAGAGATTACTTATTATTATCATTATTATTATTATTATTATTATTATTATTATTATTATTATTATCCTTTTCACTAGCTGGACGTACATAACAGTATCAAACTGACCAAAAGAGTCAGAGAGAGCAGGATGGCATAGTAAGACCATTATTGAAGTGTAGCTCTGGAATAACCAAAATTGTTCTGTAGACCCTTAGCATCAATTTAAAAGTGAAAATAAATAACTTGAAATGAAAATGAAAGATTACATGGCACAGAACCCCACAATACAGTTGGGCCCACTGATAATCCAACCCCTGTGGCCAGTCTGTATGTGTGTTTAAAAGTGTGTGTGTGTGTGTGTGTGCGTGCGTGTGTGTTACCTCATAACCATCTTTGATGTGGCCCTGTGTGTGTGTGTGCATGTGTGTTACCTCATAACCATCTTTGATGTGGCCCTGTGTGTGTGTGTGTGTGTGTGTGTGTACCTCATAACCATCTTTGATGTGGCCCTGTGTGTGTGTGTGTGTGTTACCTCATAACCATCTTTGATGTGGCCCTGTGTGTGTGTGTGTGTGTGTGTGTTACCTCATAACCATCTTTGATGTGGCCCTGTGTGTGTGTGTGTGTGTTACCTCATAACCATCTTTGATGTGGCCCTGTGTGTGTGTGTGTTTTTAAAAGTGTATATGTGTGGGTGTGTGAGTGTGTGTTACCTCATAACCATCTTTGATGTGGCCCTGTGTGTGTGTGTGTGTGTGTGTGTGTGTGTGTGTGTGTGTGTGTGTGTGTGTGTGTGTGTTACCTCATAACCATCTTTGATGTGGCCCTGTGTGTGTGTGTTTTTAAAAGTGTATATGTGTGGGTGTGTGAGTGTGTGTTACCTCATAACCATCTTTGATGTGGCCCTGTGTGTGTGTGTGTTTAAAAGTGTATGTGTGTGGGTGTGTGTGTGAGTGTGTGTTACCTCATAACCATCTTTGATGTGGCCCTGTGTGTGTGTGTGTTTAAAAGTGTATGTGTGTGGGTGTGTGTGTGAGTGTGTGTTACCTCATAACCATCTTTGATGTGGCCCTGTGTGTGTGTGTGTTTAAAAGTGTATGTGTGTTGGTGTGTGTGTGAGTGTGTGTTACCTCATAACCGTCTTTGATGTGTCCCTCTAAGATGCTCATGAGGTCATCAGGGTGCGCCCCTTCTAGATCTCCTCCCTCCAAACCCTTGGTGTCACACAGCACAAACGATAGGGAGGTTCTGTATTTCCCATCCTTAATTTTGTGGCTTCTTAACTAAAACACATGAAAATAAAAACATATTCCATGTTTCAGATAACATAATATTAAATAATATCCACACACAATCATGCCCAGAAACACCTAAAATGATGTTTTGCCATAATAAGTTATTCCACCAGGGGGTACTGTTAATTTAATCTAATTTAATTTAATTTAAAATTTAAAATGATGTCTTGTCTTCAGGCGAATGCCGCCTACAAGCTACGCTTCTCTCTACCAGATAGTGAGGAGGAGCATAATGCCTTTTAATTTTCCGCACTGAGCTATGCGGCCAAGCAACTTATGATGAACATACAAGATAGCTCTCCTGTACAGGCTCATCATGATGGCTATTGTACGGCTCAGGGGTCATGACAGGCTGTTGTAACGTGGTTAGTAATGACCGAAAAGAAAAATGCTGGAATACGGTATGCACAGGCGTGTGATTATGGCTTGTAACATATTCCTCTCTGATACGTAAACATTGACCAGTGAACAAACAGAAAACCTTGGTACCGAGCAAGTGTTTCTCAGCGAGCTAGGTATGGACGATGGGCAAGTAGCAATGTACAGTATGTGAATGCCCTTTTACACCTTTAGGAGCTATTATTCTTAGTGCTCACTGTCTTTGTGCACTGTGTAATTCCTTGAAATTGCAAATCTAGTTATTATTAATAGTCCTCACTGTCTTTGAGTAGTGATGTATGTGAATGCCACTTTACATCTGTAGTAGCCTAGTTATTATTCTTAGTGCTCACAGTCTTTGTGCAGCTGTGTAATTCCTTGGAATTGCAAATCTAGTTATTATTCTTAGTGCTCACCGTCTTTGTGCAGCTGTGTAATTCCTTGGAATTGCAAATCTAGTTATTACTTTTAGTGCTGTCTTTGTGCAACTGTGTAATTCCTTGGAATTGCAAATTTAGTTATTATTACTCTAAGTGCTCACGGTCTTAGTGCAGCTGTGGTCAATTATTATCACATGTATGTGAATGCCCCTTTATATCTCTTGCAGTTATTATTATTCTTGGTAATTCATGATCTTTGTGCACTTTGTAATTCCTTGGAATTGCAAATCTAGTTATCATTCTTAGTGCTCACAGTCTTTGTGCAGCTGTGTAATTCCTTGGAATTGCAAATCTAGTTATTATTCTTAGTGCTCACCGTCTTTGTGCAGCTGTGTAATTCCTTGGAATTGCAAATCTAGTTATTATTCTTAGTGCTCACGGTCTTTGTACAGCTGTGTAATTCCTTGGAATTGCAAATTTACAGTAGTTATTATTCTTATTGCTCACGGTCTTTGTGCACTGTGTAATTCCTTGGAATTGCAAATCTAGTTATTATTCTTAGTGCTCACTGTCTTTGTGCAGCTGTGTAATTCCTTGGAATTGCAAATCTAGTTATTATTCTTAGTGCTCACGGTCTTTGTACAGCTGTGTAATTCCTTGGAATTGCAAATTTACAGTAGTTATTATCAGTAGTCGAGTTGTAAAATAAAAAGAAGGGGGATGGTGGATTTTATCATTTGGAACGGCTATTTTGTGTCGATGAGTGCCCATGGTGGGGTCACTTGTACAGAGTGCATAGGCCTCGTGGACACGCGCTTTATTAATCAGATGTTATAAATTTATTTGCCAACTGAAGGACAGGAGTTTGTTGAGGAGTTTGTTTCAACAGAGGGCTCTACTTTGGCAACTGTAAAGATTTAAAAACTGCACAGGAAATCAACATTTTTGCATTTCAAAATTGTTGAATGTGAGGTCCATGTCATATACCTCTGCCCCTTTTTTTATGACTCAGGAATCAGGATTACTACAATTACCCATTCATATAACAATATGTTTTTTTATTCATACATGTGTTTATTTAGTTAACTGAAAAAAAATAAAAAGAAAGAAGGTGATTGTTTAATATTTGGAATTTTAGTCACTGTGCTAACTCTTCATCTCTTCATTACTCTGTACATGGAGGCTACACTTGCCATGTGCAAGGCTCTTAATGTCCTGTGCAAGTCTTGGCCAAGTTTAAAATGATTGCTATAAGGCAAATGCATTTTTATAATCAGCCCAATGTTGGAGAATGAGAATAATAATATCAAGTAATGTTACTTTCACATTAGATGAACATTAGAGCATTAGATGAACTTTGCAATGTTTTTTTTTTTTTTCTTATGGGACTTGCGCGTATGCGTGCGAGTAAAATGCGTTCGGTAAGGGGAGCAGCACAGAGGAGTGTTCTGTGTCTGTCACAGGGGGATGATTTTAAATTGTCACAGATAATGGGTGAGAGACCAGACGACGTGTAGGGAAAAACACAAATATGTTCCATAGGTGAACTGAAAGATGACGGGCCTACCTGTCAACTGCGTGCGTCTCTCTGAAAGCCTTAGCTGCAGAGCCTCAAAAAGGACAAATGCCCGCTGTTTATGCGTAATTCCGGAGGTTTGGACACCCTTTTTTCGTGTGGCCGGCCTGTACGTTATAGATAGTGTACAGTAGACAAGCTTTATATTGCAAATATGCTTGTGGATCGCCAGACACCTTCATGCCATGTAGTAAATGACCGGCAAGAAAACAGTGGTACCGTTTTGAAAGTGAAACCAAAAAATCTCCGCTTGGCCCGGAATCTTTGATTGCGGTGACTGAAACGTTTGTTTAAGTGAAGCGCATAAATAAATGCAAAGCCTCTAATGTTGAAATGGTAGTAGGCTAATATTTCCAGTATTAAAATAATTAAAATAATAATAATAATTTCACATTAACTAATAAAATGGAACAAGGGATGGTATGGGGGGATGGCCGTTTAAGAAGGGGGATGATTTTAAATTTTTATTTCAGAAGGGGGATGCCGTTCCCCTTCATCCCCCCTCAACTCGAGTACGTTATTATTCTTATTGCTCATGGTCTTTGTGCACTGTGTAATTCCTTGGAATTGCAAATCTAGTTATTATTCTTAGTGCTCAACGTAGAGGCCTGCGCGGGACAGATTTTCCAGTCCCGCGCCCGCCCGCTCCCGCAGTGTTCAGTCCCGCTCCCGCCCGCTCCCGCAAAGAATTATGATTTTCAGTCCCGCTCCCGCCCGCACCTGTAATAGCTTGTCCCGCTCCCGCCCGCAATACCCGTATGATGCCGACATTCGCTTACTGCTCACGGCAGTTCGTGTCATTGGTTTGAGGAATTAAACAAGCTGTGCTTAGCTGAGCACATCACTGACCGATCCTTGAAGCGCACAGTGGCAGCTGCTGAGGCTTCACAGCCAACAAACCTACCAAAATCTACAATGGATATTAAGAATAATACATTGTGCATATCTTAGGCCTATATGCCACTCGTCACGTTTACATAGGAAATAAAAATATATGAAGTTATAATTTTAAACTCGCATGATGGAGCCCCACCCCCTATACTTCGAGTGCATTTGCGCATAATAGCCTTCTACAGCTCACCTTACAATTGATTTAAATGCAAACAAGTGAAAAGGAAAACAATACTAGCCTACCTTTTCTGAATCCAGAATATTGAAAATATAACATGTAATCCTAATAATAATTATTATTTAAGTAGCCTGTCCCCCGTGGTGCATCTCTGCCCAACCATCTCCGCACTATTGAATATGAATAAGAAAAAAAGAGAACATAGCCTAAAACGGGCAGGCTTCCATGTTAAATGTAGATAACTGTTTAATCAAACGAAGCAACTAGGCATATCGATTAGGTAATCTGGTTCTTTGCACAGCCATGGAGAAACAGTAAATTATTCACTGTCGAGGGCTTCAACATACTGCGCCTTTCCTCCAGTATGCGACCGCAAATGCTGAACGCGCGCTCGGATGGTGCGCTGGAGCCTGGAATGGCAAGTACATGCCATGCCAGTTTGGCAAGTGTGGGAAAGTCGTAGCAGTGTTTTTTCCACCACATCAGGATATCTTCAGATTGGTGTGATTCGGATCCAATAAGTTTGACTTCAGATAGTCATCAATCTCCATGTCTAAGGACTTCGATTCAGCAGCCGTAGCACCGTCATCCTCCCATTGCTCGAAGTCACGAAAAGTGACCTTTTTAGGTGGAGGCGGCTCCACGCTTTCATCAGTTTGGACATCAAACCCCAAGTCTGCGCTGATCTCTTTTACAGCTTCCACCACGTATTGTCTTTCACGTGCATCGATCATCCTTAGATGGCGGTGCTTGGAATGTGCCGGTGGTCGCACCGCACACGGGTCCGAACCGCCACCCGAACTCCCTGGGTGGAGCCTAACCACTGAGCTAAAGCCCGAGCTTCTAACGAGCTTAGAAGCGCCGGAATTGGGTGATGAGGATTTACACTACCACCGAGCTGCCCCGCTAGCTGGCCTACTAAGGAAAGTGCCACTATAGGATGTCAATCCCGTTTGGGACGAGGTGACTTGGAGACAGCAGTGCGTCTAGGCGTTGCGCACACGCAGATGCGATGGCACTGAGTAGGGGGTCAGCCTTGGACACTTCACAGTGCTCCCTTAACTTCACGGACCATGGCAGAACAAGCGCAGCACTTAATGCCGTATTGTCAGACTCCAGGTCATTCGTGGCATCTTTGAAGGGTTTGAGAAACGTGACCAGGGATGTAAGGGTCTGTTTATTGATGCAGCTTATTTTGTCATATTGGTTATTTTCGAGTAGAACTGCTGTGACCTCGTCATACTGCTGTGAGATAGAATCCAGCATATCCAGCGTTGAATTCCATCTCGTCTCGACTGACTGTTTGAGCGACTTTGTCAGCTTGACTTGCAGCCCCGAATGTTTAAAATAGCTGACCAGCTTCTTCGCGTCGCTGATCAGCTGGCTTGCGTCAGGGACTTCGCTCATTACAGTAGGGGACAGGGCATGCAAGAGAACTGAATTCAATACATGGGCACTGCAGTTTAGCCTTTTGAATCTTCGTAAGGAGGCCACCATATTCGCACCCCTGTCTGTCACAAACACAATCTTTCCCCCCAAGACTGAACAATCGATTCCGAAGGCTCTTAAATTCAGGAATAATAGAGAACGAATATTTTCTCCTGTCTTTGAGGTTCCCTGATCAAACGGGGCAGAAAATAACACCCTGGACTGTAGTTTGTAGTCTGAATTGATGTAATGCAGAGTGGCTGAGAGGAAAGATGTTTTTCTATACGTTTCAGTCCAAACATCAGTTGTAACAGCACACCCGTATTTCCCAATGGTCTCTTTTATGTCCTCTACCACAGCTCTTCTAAATTTGAGTGCCCTTTCTTCAACGTGGCGTGATACAGTGGTTGGATGGGGCAATATGTCTTGCACGTCAAATTTCCCTATGCTGGCTGCTGTGTCAACCAAGTGTTGCACTAACTGAACTAATCCACGACCAGCTATGCTGTCATAAGGACGGAGGTCCGCAGCAACGAAATCAACGCATTTCTCCACGGTCTTTTCCTTCAAAGCCTCTGACACTTTTGCTAGTTTGTTCCCTTTGAATTCTAACAATTGTTGTCCTTTTAAGACAGTGCAGACATGACGATTCAGGCCCGATGTACCTGATTTGTGGCCGTTGTATGTGAGAACCTTTTGGCACTTGTCACAACAGGCAAAGGGCAGCTGATTTCCCTCTGCGTCATACACAAGTGAGAATGACTTCCAAATATCTGATTTCAAAACCTTCGATTTTTTCACGGTGAATGTACCTCTCTTTAGACCAGCAGTTACTTCTGAAGCAGTGTGTGTTGTTTCACTAGAGGAGCTCTGCTCTTCTGCCATGATCGGAGAGCAGAGCGGGAAGAGCCAGAACACTTTCCTGGTGAACCGTAGCCTGTAAGTAACAGGCTTCTGGTACACCAGTGATTCGCTCTCCTCCTCCGTTTTCGAAATAACCGGGGCAGCACGACGAATCAGGATCGTAGGGAGGGATTTCAGTGGGTATGACGTTTCTGTTTTGGTTCCCGACCTGGCGGCGCTTACGTGACGACACGTCCCTACGTCACAAAGCTTCAACGTGAGTGGTCGAAGTGTCATGTCATTCATATGAGGTTGCTCCAACCACGTGCAAGCATCTTTTGACTAAACCACGCCTGCGGAGAGGCGTGAAAGGGCAGTGTGCCAGTAGCCTGTTACTTACAGGCTACGGTTCACCAGGAAACCAGAACACGGAAGAGCAGACCGGAATCGGAAACATGTGCGAGATTACACATCCGCAAATTTCGAAATGTTTTAATTAATAGATAGGCTACCAAATACAATATTCAGCACATTTTGCTGTATATATGATATACATCGACTAATAATTTATTACTTTGTTTTACATTTTAAGATGCATTTTTAGTTTGCGGGACTGCCGCTAGAACAGCTCCCGCCCGCACCCGCCCTGTGCGCTCTCCCTCCCGCCCGCTCCCGCTATGAGCTTTCAATATTTGTCCCGCGCCGCACTGCTTTGCGTTGGGTCCCGCGAGACTCCCGCGGGAGTGCAGGGCTCTAG
>JAODXP020010050.1:0-15545 GCA_027497455.2 Sardinella longiceps | reverse complement strand
AGAGTGCATGAGACGCACACACATCAGCAAGAGCGTTTAGCGAGCTTTCGCAAAAGGTTTTCATAAATGAAGAAAATATTTATGGAGTCCCTTGAGATTTATCATCACAATATCACAATATTATGAAATTGTTATAGAATATATTAGGTAGTTGTATAAGATTCGCTAATTAATTGCAGTAGGCTAATTTGATGATGGGTAAAACACTCCCTATTTTGATCAATGGTGGCCTACCCATATCTATATAGATACACCTTTTAAGTTTGGTTGTCACTAGAGAGAAACAAAGACACTTGGATTCTAAGCTAAAAAAAACCTCTCATGCAATATAAGTTGGCTATAATTCTGTCTTCGTCACTGGGAAATGTAGTTGCGTTTGTATATTGTTAATTGTACAGTTGTATGCAGATTAAGTATATCATAGGACAGAGGCTCCCTCGACATCGGAGGGAGAGGGTCCACCGACCCAGACAAACTTACCTTTCCCTCACTGAAGCTGAATGTCACCAAAAAATGATTTGGAGACGCGTTCATCAAGTCCCTATGCCCTCCCGGTCGCTGTCCAGGTGACGGCTGCACTGCAGTTTTATGCCAGTGGGTAATTTCAGCAGCCCCTGAGTTCCATTGGAGGCATTTCACAATCTGCCTTAAGTTCGGCTATACATGCAGTTACATTAGGTCTAGTCCGACATGCCAGTGATTATATCCAGTTCCCTGTGACCCCTGCTGACCAGGAGCGGGTGAAACGGGTTCTGGGCCAGTTATGGGTTCCCTGGTGTGCTGGGTGCCATAGATTGCACCCATGTGCAGCTACTTTCCCCATCTGAAAATGCGTTGGTTTACATCAATCGTAAGGGGACCCATTCTATCAATGTCCAGGTAGTCTGCGATGCTATGTGCAAAGTAACGCATGTATTTGCTAACTATCCTGGCTCCAGCCATGATTCTGTCATTCCCGCAGTCTTCGAGGGGGATCCCCCACTTGAAGGGTGGCTGTTGGGCGACAATGGCTATCCACTAAAGGCATGGCTTATGACACCATACATCATGCGGACAACAGTGTGTGAAGTTTCATTCAATCGGAAACGCACAGAAGCACACACTGTCATTGAGAGAACATTTGGCTTGCTGAAAATGCGCTTCAGATGTTTGGATAAGTCAGGCGGGACATTACAATACAGTACTCAAAGTTGCAGCATTCTTTGTGGATGTTGTGTTGACTTAAATGAGGACACATTAGAGGACTTTAGGAGACGTGATGCGGAACTGCATGTGCCGATGCAAATGAACCCAAATACACCTGCTGCTGCGCGTGAGAGGTGAGTTAATCTGTCAGAAGAGCTGCAACATGTGTAGCCCGGTAAGCAACTCACAGAAATGTGTGATGGTGAAGGTCTTGATTTATTAAGTGAACAGTCAGAATTAGGCCATTTTTTAATATTGCGTAATTTATTTTCCAATTTTTCCCTTCCATGAAAGTAAGTTTGTAAATGAACTTACAAAATAAAATGATCAAAAGACAGTGGCAGAAAGTAAAAATAAGATAAATAAATAAATCATAATTTCCTCCCTCCTCGAGTTCACAGGCGGGGATTAGGAGTACCACGTCGGGGCATACCACACAGTGGCGCCTGGCCCATAGGGGGGTGCTCGGGCGCTGCCCTCCTCAGGGATGCAAACAGCGCGCCTTTTGGCGGATGCCGCCTTTTTCACTGTCTGGGGGACTTTTGTGAATAGTGCAGATCCGAGGAGTTTTTTTTAGGGGGAAGGGGGGGGGGGGTGTCTGAGGTGTGTGATTGTGTGTGGTAGTGCAGACGCGTCGTTTGACCTGGCCATTCGATTCGAGGCTGAAGCCCTGTCAAGTTCGGCTTGACAGCCATAAATGCAACTGAGTCGGTGAAAACCGCTACAAAATCTGTTCTGTCACGCATGCAATACTCTTGCTGCAAATTCAACGTCTTTCATATGTCTGTAGTGCATCGCAATGTCAACGTTTGCTGAACTTGTTTTTATCCATAAGAAGAGTTGGGCCGTCATCCGCTGCCCGATCTAGGCTACATACGTAATGCACCCGACTGGCTTTAAACCTTTCCCACGGGAGGAGTTTGCATCAGCTGATCCGATAGTTCGGCCATTCGGGCATTCACATATATCTCTCTGCATATTGTTCCATTCATTCATAGTTCCATTTGTTCTTGTTCATGCACGCGCGCTCCGGGTTTCCCGCAGTGCATTTAGGCGGCTACCTTGCCAAAAAGATCCCCGGACTTTTTTTTTTTTTTTTACGCATTGGCCTTGCCTATGGAAGCCCATTTCCGCCAGTAAAAAAAAAAAGTGGTCGGGAAAAAATCATGAGATAAAAAGTCGGGAATATCCGATATCTCACGGCCGCCTATAAACTTCCGCTGTACGCTTAGCTGTAGACTTTTCACAAGCTGTGCAACTCTTCACGTTCAAACGTACAGCGGAAGTTTATGTGAGATGTCGGAGAAAATAGTTCCAGGATTTTCAAAATGCTAAAGAAAACACGACAGGAATGGTTTTTCACGACGAGAATTGTTTTGCATGCCCATATAACAGCACTGATGACTCGGTGAGTAGCATATTTGAAAATAACAATGTTTTAGGTGGTTTTAGGGAACATTGTCAGACATGCACAAAGCTAGCCTGTCTGAAGCAGGAAGGGGGGATTCTGAAATAGCCGTATACTCGAGACAGGACCAATCATCCAAATTTTGGTGTCAATCGTTTTATTGCACCCTAGACACTCTAGAAAAGGGGCTAAATGTGTTAAAAACCGAACCTATCCTTTAAGGAGCTGGGACCTGCCAAGCCCGAAATAAACCTAATGCAGTCAACAAAGGAAAAAGGTAAATCCTACAACCGGACTTTTAGCAGGAGTTGGTTCCAGCGTAAGCCATTGCTGACAGGCTGAGGGACAGCCAATGGACTTTTGTGTTTTCCCTGCATCCTTTTTAATAGTGATGCAGGGACGGTGTGATTTGACGTGGACACAGTCTGGACAGACAGACTTAAAGCACCTCTCCGAACGAATAAAGAAACATGAAAGATCAAAGGTTCATATGGAAAACTGCGCCAAGTTAGCTGTGGTTGGAAAGATTAGCATAGCAGCGCAGCTAGACGATGGTCACCGCATTGCGGTAAGAAGGCACAATGAGGAGGTAGATCGAAACTGCCACATTTTATCAAAGATCGTTGACTGTATTAAGTTTTGTGGTGCTTTTTAACTGGCAATGCGGGGTCATGATGAAAGTGACTCTTTAGACAATTCCGGAATTTTCAGAGGTCTAGTCGACTTAATGGCATCCATTGATCAGGATTTGAGGGGACACCTTGAAAATGCAACCGTTTTTAAAGGCACTTCCAAGACAGTTCAGAATGAGCTACTGGACTGTATGCTCGCTGTTCTGAGAGAACGGATCATGGATGAAGTAAAGTCAGCTACATTTTTAGCTATCCAAGCTGATGAAACGACCGTCATTTCCACGCACTGTCAGTTGGTGTTGGTATTGAGATACGTCGATGAAAGCAACAATATCCAAGAGAGGTTTTTTGAGTTCATCAAGTTGACTAACGCCTGTGCCGAAGCTATAGCCTGTGCTTTGTTGGAGAGGCTGCAAACCATCCTTCCCGATGGACAAGAGAGGAAGCCGATAGCCCAGGCCTATGATGGGGCCGCAGTAATGAGGGGTGCCACGGGAGGAGTGCAGCAGAAGGTGCAGGACATCTATGCACAAGCTCACTACGTTCACTGTTACGCATACCAGCTCAATTTAGTTATGCAGCAAGCAACATCCCATATCCCTCAGATCAGTCACTTCTTTTCCGACCTGGGGGGATTTGCTTCTTTTTTTCTTACAAAATCGAGCAAGAGTACTGCTGTTCTTGATGAACTGGTGGCCCACCGACTTCCAAGTACATCGTCAACACTGAATCAAACAAAGGCAAGCATGGAGGGCTACGGCGGTGTTAAATATGTGGATGAAGGTGCTCTTTGGTAAAAATCTTGATTGAATATGCTAGAGAGGATGTCCAAGGCACTCTTCCAAAATGGTTAAAAAGCTTTATTAAATGGCTAGATCATGCTTGATTATTTAAAAAACATGCCAACATGTTTCGGCCATAAGGCCTTCATCAGGGCAGTCAGTCACAGACGCGTCAATGGCGCAGGTAAAAATCAGCTGTTGCACAGTTGGGCAGTGTCTCGTAATGACGCACCACCTATTTTTAGGCCACAAACAAACACATACATTCATATCAAAAAATATCTGAGAAATATAGCATCACCAACCATTCTGAATTATCCTAATTAGTACAAATAAATCATGTATAATTAATTACAAACTACAAAAATGCCATCATTTCAATTGAATCATTTAGACCCGGGGCTGACATCGCATTCAGTTTATGGATCCACCTATTTTCCTTTTGATTTAAAGTTTTTTATCTATCCCCTCTCCGCGGTGTAACCAGCACACAGTCTATACCCATCGCACTAAAAGTAGCAATTTTGTTCTCGTGGGTTTCTCATGGGTTTCAACAAAACCCCCCGGTTACAAGCACATCAGTCTCGTCTGTGTTAAAACGCGCTTGGCGTCCAGTTAAATCCGCCATTACAATATCAACAGACTATAGATACAGACGGCAAGTCCGGGCACGCCCATAAAATCAGCTCCTCGTGTCCCCCATGTGGGGGAAAACAAACCCTAAATTAGTGAAGGAGTCAATGGCATGCTAAGCTACAAGTTACACTGAGCACCATCTACAAGGAGCCAGACACATTTTTGAGGGCAATGCCTGAAGGTAGTAATGATGGTCAGATGGTCCGATGTGAATTCTGAACTTGACACCCCTCCAAACGCGATACTGATGACAATTTAGATGATGTTTGTTAGCTTCATTAGCTTGCTAACTAGCCAACTTCATTGATCACCACAGTAAATGTAGCTAACTTTAGCTTGCTTAACTGAGCTAATCAGACTTGTGATTGAAAGTTGCTTTACTTTTGACAAGAGCAGAGACGGCTTATGACATTTCTGTTAGTGTAACTGCAATAAACAAATGATGGAAAAATTATTTTAGTCTAAACACAAGTAGGCAAACAGGTCATGATTAGACAAAACATCTAATATGGACTTTGTTCAATTTTACTTAGCGATCTTTTATTGTTAAGCAACTTTCTCTACCTTGTCCATTCACCATAATGTTAAATTGGCCTCTGTTATCCCCCACGCTGACTCCACCCTCGCACTTTGGGGGCGTTAACCGTACTTGCCGTCTGTATCTATTGACTGCGCCCTTAGCTTTTAAAGGGAATGAGAGTAGTAATTCTGATTGGATAATTAGATGTTACGCCCAAAACACACCCATGACTAATGAAGTAATTAAATACCAACTTTTTTGGACGTTGCACCGGCGCAAAGTTCAAATATCGCGTCCTCAGATTAAGTAATGATCCAAGGACCGCCCATAAAAACATTTGCATGGTAGACTTCAGACGATGCGCCATAGATCATGCAAATAGGGCCCCTGACATTTACTGAGTAGTTTGCCCAACACTGACCACAGCATATGTTGATGCTATGACAGGGCTCTGTGAAACTGATGAAACTGATTTTTGATCGTGACCTGAGCACCGAGTTGACATCTCTTTTTATGAGTACTTCATAGGAATTGATTAACATTGCTAGTGGCCAGGTTGCATCTGACAAAGTTGCGAAAGAGCGCTCAAGCTTCCTTCAAGATGGTGCAAAGCAGAATACCATGTTTATTGTTCAAAGTCTTGCAAAATCAAAAGGAAGAAAGAGTTTCTGGGAACCTGAAAAAAGGCAGGCACATGGATCAGATGTCCCCTAGAGTTGCAAGGATATGGGTACGCTGGCAAGTATGCCGCTCCGTCGGGCTTCTTGTTTTTGTTTTAACATTTTTATAAGTTTCGTCTTTTAGGTTTTGTTTGTTCAGTTTGTGTATAAGTACTGTCTTTCTATGCTTATTCGGCACACATAAATGTCATTTTCGTTAGTTGTTTTTCTGTCTTCGTCTAGATCTGTTTTTATTTATTGTTAAGTGGCTGACGTTTGGTTACTTTGCATCGTAGCAAGACACTGGGTTAGGCACGCCAGCTAGCTCCTTCATGAAAGCTGCACTTCAGTGCCTGATCCAAGGATAGCAATTAGGGATGCTGATACACTGACCTGTATAAGCGAGTCTCCACCTAGAAATGCACTGCTCAGGACAAGTTGCTATGAGAGCTGCCCCCTTCGAGCAGATCTACAAGAACTCCATTCCAGCCGTGCGCATTGCTCAGCCAGAGGTGGAAATTTCATCGACTCCAATCCGGACTGTGCACACAACTCCCTTGAGTTTCGTAGACGGCCCTGCCTCTGATATCGGGCTGGCGCTGCGCTATGTCAGGAGTTTACCAAAATGCCTGTGGATATTTCAACTGCTACGACCAACCAATCAAACTCTGATGGGCCTATTGTAATAGGCTTAGCCTACTTGTTTCTTTTTTATTCTTTGTCATTACCTTATTGTTATGTGTTTTTTCTTTAAGCGGTTTTTTGTTGTACTCTGTGCAGTAAAAAAGCGCTATATAAATAAAACTACCATACCTTTCCTTACCTTTCGAAAGTTACTTGCAGTGTCCAAACAAAGAGAAGTGTCAATGGAGACTGTGATGTCTCATGAACTTGCTATTGTCCCACCTTCTTTGATGGAACAATGAGAAAAACAGTAAAGACCGACATCGCCAAGAAAATTGAGTCTGTCATTGATCCGGCAGAGATGCAGTAGCTGTCCAATATACAACCATCAGCATGTATCACTGATGACATGGCTCTTTTGCAGAGTCCCAATGGATCAGACTTTCAGACTTTCAAAGACCTAGGAGAGTGTGTCTGGCAAAGGATTGCAACGTTAATGGGAAAGGAAGGCATCAGCTGTGTTGCTGAGGTTTTTGACAGATAAGACCATCAACACTCAATCAAATGTTTTGAAAGACAAAAAAAGAGGGACCATTCAAACTAGCAGATCAACATATATCATAACCAGACAAGCAAGAGTACCAAACAACAAGAAACCTGAGGATAAGTGGCAATTAGGCTGCTCTCTGTTGCACCATTTGACATAGGCCAATTGATGATGCATACAGAACTTGCAATCAAAAATTCTAATGTCTATAACTGGGCTCTGTTCAGCAGATGAGACCGCCCAAATCTTTTCTTGTGGATAAAAACAAGTACTGGGTAGACAAATTTGACAATGAGGCACTTTACGCGTAGAGAAAAGACGTTGCAACATTCTGTATTTCTCAGATCTGATTTTACAGCGGCTTTCTCTGTCTACCCTGTTGCATTTCTGGCCGTTGTCAGCCTATTTTATTAGCATGTCGTTTTTCTCTCTTCCTTTCTTTCTTTTTTTTCCTACTTAATGGCACAGAGATCTGGTGCTCCTCGAGATTCAAGGTTACACCTGCCCAGGTCTGACGCGCCTGGCTCAGACGTAAACATCTTTCAAATGAAGGCTAAACAATAGTTTAACCAGAGCCCGTTTACGGCGAGCCATGGCACTCCTATTAACGCCATTCAACCTGCAATTCCAATTGCAAATCCGCTAGGGGGCGATCGCGAGTCAGTGGAAACTGAGTGGAAAATCAATGGGCACCTATGAGGTACAGGGCTAAATGTATAATTTTCACATATTTAGGGACAACATATCACAGATTGCATTTTATTTTAAGCAACTTTGACATGGATTTCAATCAAAATGAAATATATTTAATACATATGACCATTACGTTATTCATCTTTGAGCTGTTTTTTCCCCTGACTCACTAGCATTCTGCTACTCTATTCTGGTGAATGGCCATAGGGAAAGACTTGCTGTGTCACGTGACAGACACTTTGGAAGGGGTTTTACAAATGAACAAAAAATGCTAAAAATATTATGTGTGGACTGAGAATTAAATCAAATTACTCTGAACCGCATGCATGAATGTATTTATTCAAGAAAAAATTGTATCTAAAGAAATGCAGCATTTGAGGGTGCAGCTGCATAGAACCCAATTCATTCTTCACTGACTCGCGCGCACCATCTAGGCGCAATACCACCGGAGTGCTAATTCTCCCCTATTAAAAGTTCTCTGGTTTAACAGAGTCTATTAACAGGGGTGATAGCAGTCCGGCGCCGCACCGGAAATCCGGCGTAGCGTGGCTCTGTTAAAAAAAGCTTTCCCCAGCCCATCAAAGAACTTAGATCCACGTTACGAAAAGTCCCTTTCCCCGCTCCATTTGCTGTGTGCTGCAGACCATGTAAAGCGCATCGCAACCCTTCAATCCAATCAGAAATAGGACGGGGCGGGTCTTGGTTGTCTTGGCCAATAAGAGACGTTGGTTGCTCGAGTAGTACTCCTGGCATGTAGTTGGGGGAAAAGCTGTTTGGGTCAGAGACAGTCCTGTTGCATCTTAAAATTGCCTCACGGCTTTCTAATTGTAACACATTATTAAACATTGTTTATGAGTACCTTAACACATGTCAGCAAGCAGACAAGTTATATGAAGAATGTCGTAAGTGTTAACCGATGTTTAGAAAAAAAAATGAAACTCAGCACGCAATATCACCGCGCGTGATGCACCTTGCTATTGCTTTGGTAGTTTGCAATTTATGGGATGGTTTTTTTTTTTTTTTTTTCCTCCAGTCTGCGCAACGGCGCAGGAGTTCAGTAAAGGCTTTGCGGACTTTTGAATGTAATGGGAAGCAAGCACTGACCTTACAATGTGAGAAGTTGACAATGTCTCTATCTCTCCCGGATCTCTGGCTGAATGTTATGCACAACGGTGAACTGGCACTTATTAATTTCGGTGAATATGCTACTTGCACGAAATTCTCAATAAAGTTTACATCATGTGCAGCATGATCGGATGATGGGAATCGCCTGGTTAAAGCAATATCTAGGAGAGAGGTTGACCTAGGGAGAGCAGCGCATTATTTTACTATCTGGAGCTACAGTAGGCCTATGTTTGGCTTTATTGAAGTAGGCTAAAACCGAAACGAGCAAGCGCCCACATTTTCAGTGGCATTGTAACGGAGTGTGTCCGGCGGGTGGTAGACTCAAGGCATGGAAACGGAATAATGCAGACGTCTTTCTTTTATTTTATATTAGGCCACCGGCGGGGTGCATAACATAACAAATTAACAAACAAACTAAACAAACAAAACACTGATCAAACTGAAAATAATCAGGGGCAAGGCCCACAAACTAGGCAATATAACATACAATCATTATATCCTCTCGCCTCAGAGGCGAACCCCGACTGTTACGCACTGTAACTACTATCGGTCACAACCAAATCATGGTTTACAATCAATTAAGACATTGACTTATGTTTACAACCTATACATTGCAACTGCGCAAGCATACAGTACCCCTTTATCATCAGAGAACATAATAACAGCATGTCAATAAGGCAATAACAAAAAAAGAAAAGATGATCAAAAACACCCCTGTAACAAGCGCTTCCCAGCAGGAGCGCGCTCGCAACTCCATAAAAAGGTTCCACCTCCCATAGATCGGTTTGATCCCCGCTTATGATAACTTTATTTGTCAGTAAAATATTATATACTATTGTATTGTCAGAGCCCCCACAGATGTTTGAGTTTGCTGCTTTCATGGGAGCCAGACCTCTCTCTATGGGAGCTCAGCTCCCACTGGCTCCCACCTAACTCGAACCCTGCATACGAGCTATCTGCTCACCCACGGCATTGCCCCAGAATTTAAACGCCAGCTGTCTGAGAAACTTAAGAATTGTATGTTTTCCCTTAATGTTGACGAGGCAACAGACAAAAACATGGACAAGATCATGAATGTCCTTGTCCGTTTTTTGACGAGGATGCTGGGAGCGTGAAGACTCAGCATCTTGCCAGTAGGATAATTAACATCGCAAATGCAGAAGCGTTAACAGCAGAGTTAAATGACGTCCTGCGCACATACGGCCTCGACTGGAGACAAGTGACAAGTATGTTACTTGACAATTGTGCTGTGATGAGGGGGAAAAGGTTAGTTTATTATTTCTGTTCTTGTTATTAAATCATCAGTAACAATAATGATTCATAGTAGGCCTAATAATAACTTAACAAAAATATCGCATAATAACTAGGATTATTATTATTATTATTATTATTAGTCTTTTTGTTCTAATTATTTTTATTAGGCCTATTGCATTTGTATAGCCTATAATAGCACAATTCACACAAGACTGCTGCTCAAGGTGCTTCACAGTTAGATCAAAAACAACAATAGGCCATAACATTAAATATATATATATATATATATATATATATATATATATATATATATATATATATAATACAATGACTCATTTGATTGGAGGCTGTATAGTTGGTAAAGCATTTACCATGTTTTCAGGAATACATTCTAGTGTTGAATTGTTGAATTGGGGTTAAATTCCCACCTCAATTATAACTATACTGCAACAGCACAAGCCTAGAATGTATTTCTACATAGAACCCAACGTGTCCAGTTTGTTCCAGTCGATCTAAAATGCTATACGAAGATGGAAATGATCTGTGTTTTTTGTGAATAACACTATAGCCATTAAGCAAAAATGAAAACATATCTATAATGGTCATACAAAAACTATTAAATGTTTGAATAATTTGTCAAAATTAAACCTATGTTACGTCATCGCCAGACCCCAACCGACCCCGCCCCCGCCCCTTGCCCCCGAAAAAAGTTCAGGCTCAGGATTTTTTTTCACTATCACCCCTGTATTAATTTGAAAATATATTTCTCAGGGATAAATTAGATTAAAAATCAGGATAGATGGTATAAGTGTCTCTGGTTTAGTAGCCTACAGCAAAACCATATGGCTCTGGCCTACAGTAGTAAGCTCTGTGACGCAAGTTGAGCTTATCACAATAGCGTCCATGGTTCCATACTTCCGTACTTCCCCATTGTTAACGTATTTCCCAGCCAGTAAGTGATCCTGGGCACTCTAGAATCTTTGCTTGTAATAGCTATATTTCGACTCCTTTGTGTCAACATCACTGCCTTACAGATCAGCTGCATAAAGCCGGCCGCACACCGGTTCTGACAGCAATGCGGAGCACTTTCGAATCCAATCATTTTCGCTTGCCCCCGCAGATCGGAAAAATTTTGAAATCATCTTTCAACGATTACCAACTGTCAGTATGGGTAAGTAAAATTTTCTATTTGTTGTAGATAACGACTAATTTTAAATATATCAATATGTGACCCTGCACAGCGAAATCAGTCGCATTGGCATTTTTTTTCAAAATTAAGTTATTGCATTCACGTGAAAGGCATGATACCACTATCGATACTACTGGCCAACAAATGACATAGATAGGAGCGTTCAAAGTGTTACAATGTTGCAAGTCAGAAAAATTGAAAAAGCGGAGAAAAACAACTCTGAAGATTATTAGCTTGTTGCAAGGGAGTTATTAGGCTAGCTATTTTGAACATAATGCTATCAGTGAACTCAGCTGAATGAATTCTGCTACTAGTCCAACCAAACCAGTTAAATGATATCAAGCCTACTTATCTAACATGCAACCAAGACAGGAATACCCCTATTTGTGGACTTTACACGAAATATGGATATAACATGGATATAACTTGAAGCTCACCGTAAAGGTAAGAGCCAGTGGATGGTTTGGTATTTTGCTATGAAGTAGGCTAGGCTACGCAACGATGCAATGTGTGGATGCAGCTGTTAGTATGGGATTTATGGTTGTCATGTCCCTCATCTGAGTGATATCCTTGAAGCAGAAAAATCAGCAGACAGTTAATACTTGGCTTGTGCCGTTTATAGCACTACCGAATGCTTAACAGCTTATTAAACTTCCAGTTATGCCAACTAGCTGCGCCAGAACCCGTCTGCCTAGCCAGCTTCCAACTCAGTCAGATTCTCCACCCGACGTTAGCTCCATCTAGAGGAATTTTATGGACCCCAACACAATCTGGAAGTTACTTCTAGCCTAGTTTATGAAAATGAAAAAGCCCTTTACATTAAGATAATTATTTTTTCTTATAATCCATGACGAATTTTCACATGCCCTGCTGTAGTTTACTGTACAAACCAATTAGCATTAGAAATCTATGACAGCTAAATTAGTACAATGCTAAATCAGGGTATATACAGGAATCCTGGTGCTGAACCTACCTACCTACCTTTTTTCCTACCTTTTACAATATTTTTACTACCTCCACAACATCTTTTTTTTTTCTTTGGGAGGGTGGCATCCTACATATTCCGACAATTTTGGTACGATCAGTGATCCAGAACACAATTTGGAATTTATATTGTGTCTTTGTCCACATAGCCTTGGCGGAGGTCTGCGCTCTCTCAGTGCTTTTCTAGTTTGTCAATATTAGGCTATGACGCCAAAATTTTAAAAACCCAACATGATTCTTTCTGGTTACAGTACATACAGTAGAAGTAGATACCCTAAATTACAGCAGCCTGGATAGGACCCCCCCCTCTCTCTCTTTCCTTATGCAACCTTCTGTACATGTTCGGGGACACTTCATGACAAAGATGCAACTAAAATCTGAAATATCTATTTTTGCTTTAGTCCAGTGGTTCTTAAACTTTTTGAGCTCAAGGCACCCCATCAACATTTTTTGCATTCACAGTACCCTCTAAGTTACTGTAAATTCTTGCTTATGATACAGCTGACTTGTGTCAGGACCTCATATTAGGCTATACTCCCATCATCATTAACACTTTAACATTCTGCATCATATATATCATTGCTCTGAATATGTTTATTTTTTACCTTTATATTTATCACTCATGTGGACATATAAGGTTACACAGGGCTCATCATAAGAGAACAGGATTGGGTGAGAGCCGTCTGGCCTTTCTCCATTCAATTTCCTATGCGCAATTCAGCGCACAGGCAGGCGCATGCTGACAACAGCTTCAGCGATATTTCCACATTTCTTTGAACTACTCAAAATCACTGTATGTTTGAAACACTTTTTTAAAAAATCATAAGGCCTACTGACGTGCTATTTGGCTATATTTTCTTAAATCTAGCCTCATTCATAGCACTGGTGATTTGCAAAATCAAGCAAGCTAGCAAAAAAGACGGTTCATTTGAAATCGTTTTGATCCTTACGGTGCTTTGACGGATAATGTAGCCGAAATGTATGGCATTACGAGGCAAAGACTAGTGACCGGATATGAAAACATGAAGTAGGCTATGCCTGAAAAGACATAGTGGAAGTAATTTAGACATCTAAATGGGAACTTTTTAACAGATGACAAATTCAACATCAAAGTTTGAAATGTTTTCCGGCTCCCCTCTTGTGCTTCGGCAGAACGGTTTGACAATAAATAGGCTGTAGGGGTTTAGCGAAAGCGATAGATAGTCTCGATGGATATTCTCATCTGCAATGACCTGCTTCACCCACTGTCTCTGGTGCAACATTTATCCTCATGGGTGTTTTAAGTCCTTAATGACGTGACAGACAACAAAAAAGTGGCAGTTTCACTCACAGCCTTTTACCTCAATTCGTCTGATCTTCATAGCCTTTGTTACTGTTCCTTTATTATGACCGCCGCTAGCGTAGCAAGCGTAGCGGTCATATAATGATTGTCAAAGTTTTTTTTTTTTTTCCTCTCCCGTCATCTACTTCCTGAATTTTTGGTCAACGATTCCCGGGACACCGTAACACCGGGGCACATGAAACTTGGTGGGCATGTAGCCCCAGTAGACTTTTACGGAAAAATTTCGTTTGGTCCCCGGGGGCCACTCCATCTTTGCGCTGCGCCCCCCCGAAACCCAAAAAATTTAGTTTTTCCTAAAAAACTACCTGACCCGTGATATTGAGGATGATGAAATTTTTATGGAATGTTGGTCTCAAGAGCCCACATCAACTTAGCTCATAACCAGTCATTTGTGATTTGCCCCCCATGGTAAAAAATTTAAATGCAATATTATACGGCTTTAATTGCCCCTATCTTTAGATCAGATGTTAGGAACTGCACCAAATTTAATGTGTATGATGAACCTGACATCCTGTGGGAATATGTCAAGTTTTGTGGAATTTCATCCATGGGGGGCTATAAAACAAATGAATTTATATGTACATTTAATGACTGTACAATTATTGACCTGTAGATGGTGCTATTAAGCGAAAGCGTTACTGGTTTGGGGTGATAGGCCTGTCAGTTCAGTTCAATAAGCTTTATTGGCATGAATGTAAAAAATACAATATTGTCAAAGCATTAATGTATAATAATGACAATAATAATGAGAATAACAATAGTAAGTAGTGACTAAATAAATAAAATGCAACTTAAACAAATTATGGAATAATAATAATAAAAAAAGATAAAATTAAGAAAAAGCACTAGTGGATATCTTGATGATGGTCATGTGGACTTTTCCCTTAAAATGTGGCAAGACTGAAGTCAATAAATCCAGGACTGATGTTTTCTATGGCAAGCCGTTCAGGAAAAAAACCTTGAATATATTGAATGAAACTCCGAATATATTGAATGAAGTCCTGAATATATTGAATGAAAGAAAACCTTGAATATATTGAATGAAGTCCCGCATATATTGAATGAAACTACGAATATATTGAATGAAGTCCCGCATATATTGAATGAAACTACGAATATATTGAATGAAGTCCCGAATATATTGAATGAAGTGCCGAATATATTGAATGAAGTCCCGAATATATTGAATGAAATTCTGAATACAGTATATTGAATGAAACTTCGAATATATTGAATGAAGTCCCGAATATATTGAATGAAACTCCGAATATATTGAATGAAGTCCTGAATATATTGAATGAAGTCCCGAATATATTGAATGAAACTCCGAATATATTGAATGAAGTCCCGAATATATTGAATGAAACCCCGAATATATTGAATGAAGTCCCGAATATATTGAATGAACCTTGCCTCATCCGAGGTCAGTACCGGTGGCCATCTTATGTGTGTCACCAGTATGGAAATGCCCGACCAGTCAGTACCGCTTGGGTGGAGTGAGTATATGAGGCAAAAATATTAGTTTTATTAATAGTTTTATTAATAATTCCATTGATTGCAGCTGCAAGGTAAAATAGTTTAGTTAGGCTAAGTCACAGTCAGTTATTTTGGCCGAGTAGTAATCCAGCCGCGTTACCACCACCAGTGAACAGCACAGGAAGCGGCCACGATCCCACTGAAGCTAGCTGCTACGCCGACCTTCAGTGGGATTGTCGCCACTTCTAGCTGCTTCAGTGGGATCGTCGCTGCTAGCTAGCTGCTACGCCAACCTTCAGTGGGATCGTCGCTGCTTCAGTGGGATCGTCACCGCTAGCTAGCTGCTACGCCAACCTTCAGTGGGATCATCGCCGCTTCCTGTGCTGTTCACTGGTGGTGGTAACGCAGCTGGATTAATTACTACTCGGACAAAATAACTGTCTGTGACTGCGGCGGTCATATTTTGTACCGGTATGCGGTACATCTAGT
>JAODXP020010049.1:0-15680 GCA_027497455.2 Sardinella longiceps | reverse complement strand
CCCATTATTTATCTCAAAGATGACTACTGTACTGTATATAAAATGCTTTTGTAAAAGTGAAAAGTATTTTTGTAGATTATCAGTGCACTAGTTGAATAACAAACATTGCTGATCAAAACAACTTATCTGAGGAGGAAGTCCAAATAAGATCACACATTACCTTCAGGTTTTATCTCATGTAATAAATTGTTGTTGTTTATGACTCCGGGGGGGGGGGGGGGGGGTCCTCATTAACCTGGAGATGACTTCAGCAACCTGTTTGACCACTCTTCTGTCTACTCCAATTGGATCTTGGTAGGGTCCTATGTCTGCCAGTTCAAAGGTACTATGTTTCCAGGTACAGAAAAATAAGTACCAGGAAAGCTCAGACATCGACTTCAGATCAGGGGAGGACTAAAAAGACCAGGCTGCCAGTCAATTGAATTGCTGGCTGGTGTCAGGAGAGAGGTTTACTTTTATTCCACTCAGACAGCGTATGTCTTAACACTAATACACACACACACACACACACACACACACACACACACACACACACACACACACACACATGTAGAAGAAACCAGAGGTGGAAAGTAACTAATTACATTTACTCAAATTACTGTAATTAAGTAGCTTTTTAGGGTAATTCGTAATTTTTTAAGTAGTTTTTCAAATAGGTAATTTTACTTTTACTTGAGTACATTTTGAGGCAAGTATTGTACTTTGTACTTCACTACTTTTTAAAACCTCCCTGATTACTGAGTAAAAAAAAAATCAATGTGGAGAAAAAAACAGTTGGCTTGAATTGAAAGTAAATTCAAACTATTTACTGTTGCCTAGATGCTGTTGCTTCCAGTAGGCATACTGTAAATGTTGAGAATAGCCAAGAAACCTGTGGAACTTTAACCCAAAAGCAAAGGAAATCCTTGGCCATATTTCACCCAAGGAATGCCGTCAGCCAGGGTAGCCTAACTATTGCTTCAGTCCAGGTCAATTTGGGTCTAGCCAGGGTAAAGGTAACCCCGAATACCATCAATACATAAAATCTCAAAGTAAATAGGCTATCTTACTCTACCACTCTGGTGAAGTCAAAATTAACGAATCACCCTATAAGAAGAACAAGGTGAGCTGGCTGGGCTGATCCCTGTCACTAATATCTTGGTTGGTTGCTGGGTCACAATGACATTAAAGTTTGATAGCCTACAACTCTAAGGCATGAAGAATACATTTCTTAACTAACAAACAGAAAATCTTATGAGTTTTTCAAATGGAAGTGCTCTCTCAGTCATGCCATCTGGCTGTGCATGACATGTAGCCTAAATAACACTAGTGTATTATGTGGTAGACAGGTAGGTAAGTACACATGTAAAACAGCTAGTTTTACTTTAGCTTTTCCTTCTTGTAAATATTATTTTTTGTCCTTTAAGAATGTGAGAAGGGTGTGTGTGTGTGTGTGGGGGTGTCATTGACCAATGACCAATACACATTTATTCATTTACATTATAATAGCAAGTTTGATTGTGGTTGCTGAGCAGGTGGTTTATGAATTATTGGGGTTGCTAAATAAACCAAGCGACCCTAAAGCACTGATTTTGATTGTGATTCTTTTACATCCAATACTTGAAAGTAACTAGTAACTTGTAATTTCAGTAAATTTAAAATGAGGTAATTTTTACTTTTACTTGAGTAGATATTTTGATGGCTACTTTTACTTTTACTTAAGTAGAATTTAAGCAAAGTAAAGATACTTTTACTTAGTTACAATTTTTCTGTACTTTTTCCACCTCTGGAAGAAACTGCTCCTCTGGAACATAAAGGTTGGTCTGGCACTGTTTCAGTAGAATAACTTCAGAACCATAGTTATTCTGTGTGGATAAGAAGAAGCTATAGATTCTACCGAAAAAAAACTGCATACCCATGTGTGCTGTAGTGCCATCTACTGACACACAATAAATAATCATTCTGAACCATAGGCTACAGCGCCATCTGATAAAATATTAGTGGCACATACAGCCTGAAGGAGCTGCACTGTACACTAACCAGTGTGTGATGTAAAATAGGAAAGACCTCCTATGCCATCATGCTGAATATGGGTGTTATTCCATTTGTATGCTTTTATGCTCTGTTAAATGGCATTTTTCAGAAGACTTATTGTAGATTTTTTTTTCAGCTTGGATCATTTCTATGAGATGAGATGCTATAGGCCTACCTTTTCTGAAAGCTTACACCCACAGGCTGTCACATAAAATGAATTGAGACAGGTTAATCCCTTTTTACTATCCATATGGGTGTATTTGGGGCTAATTTTTTGATTAGTGTATTGCTAATTTTTCAGAAAAAAAACTTGTAATACAAAAAACGCTACTTTTCATTGGTACTTTCATTGTGTTTTATTTTAATATTGTGATTAATAACTTTTAATCACAACTAATTTCTTCAGTAAGAATTTGGATGCTAGGGTATGTTGGATCCTTATTTTGCCCCTTAAAGGCCCTGACACTAAATAGTTGGCTTTGTTCGTCTCAAATGGGGCAATTCACACATGTCCCCTCCCCTCAAGGATTCCCCTGACATGTTGTTGGACAATCAGGAGCTAGGCCATAATCTTTATATAGTTTGACTTGATAGCCGAGCCATTTTCTATATGAAATATAAACATAATACATGCCATGAAAGTGGAACCATATCCATCAGGATTAATCTAAGTAAATTTTTTTAATATGAGTTAAATTTTTTGGGTTAATCACGTGATTAATCAGTTAATTTTGCCAGCACTATTTACAATATAGGCTGTCAGTAACAGCAACAATGAGGAATTTGGAAATTCTGGTATGAATACACACACCACCACACCTTTTATTTAGTGATGTCATGATTGCAAAATTTCCTGCATTACCTCTCAAGACACAAAATTTGGTTGTAATTTTCTTAACAGAAAAACATACAAAAATATTCCATATTTTGTTGTATTGTTTAATAAATGTGACATTGTACAGATGAAGAATAATTTGTACTGTGTGGATGAAGTAGAAAAACAAGAAGAAGACAAACAAGATAAAGCTAACCTGACCACCATACCACCAACATAAAAATAAAAGAGTGGAATATCTAGCAAATTTTATTTTCCCCTCTGTCAAGTTCAACCAGAGACCTAGTACACACACACTTCCTGGTTCAATTCAAGAGAGCTCACTTTGTCCCCATTTTGTGAAGCTTAAACGGCTAAGTCAGCTTATTTTAGTGATATTGACAGATGAAACAGAAATGCCCATGATTCCCAAGGAAAATTCATAGAAATACCCCTGATTTTCCAGAGATCTGGTCATAAAATAGACGACTATCATCAACATCTGCCACAGTAGATTCAGCGGTAGAAGATCAGCACTGCAGCTTCAATCCACTGTCTGGTTGCACTCCAGTGATTTCCTGTCCCATAACCATTCCAATCCAAGCTTGTAAAATCACCACACTGACGAGGAGAGGCTTCAGGGAAGTAGCCCCCACCTCCAATGCAGTACTGGTAGAACAAAGTGAGGGGAGGGAAAGAACATTTTTGTATGAGATGCCACAATTCATCATGTTATACTTTCTGTCAGTGGCTGTAGTTGTGTAGCCTACATTTGGCCTGGTTGATTCGTGTAAACTCGCTTTTAAAGCCTATATTTCCACTTCCTGACTGCCTGACACAGGGAACTAATCAAAACCAGGCTTTTTTATACCAGATCAATATTAGTGGGCTTTCTAGCTCATTTCTGAACATATTTTTTGTAATCTATCTATTAAAGATGAACTATGCAAGACCAATTTCTACTTTCGGCTTGTGCTAGGTTTATGCTCACATTTTTTGCCACAGAGCTCTTCCATGCAGGTGTCTTTTTTCCCAAAAGCTTGTTAACAACATGTTGTTTTCAATACAATGGCTCAATACCAACCAAAATAGCATGCGTTTGGGGAAAGACCCAAGCACCGGCCGTTATGCACCTTCATTTTCTCGGTTGGTGTACCAATAGAGCTCCCCCTACAGCTCCCAAAGACTGTGCCGTGCTCTGCAGCACCAGTATTATATTCAATTTCTATGCCAAGTGGAGCTAGAGTGAGGCGAAACAGTCATCAATCGACCTAAAAAGTATGTAGAATCATCGCAATGACTCTTAAGCTGCTAAATAAAGGTAAATTGAACTAAAAATGTTGCATAGTTCCCTTTTAATGCAAGGAAACGGTGTGTGTGTGTGTGTGTGTTCCACGCATAGCTCTCAATCGTTCGTCCAACTGACCTCAGATTTGGTATGCATCTTGCTATTGGCATGAGTGAGTGCAGTCCCAAACTTGGTGATGCTTGGATAAAAAATATTGAAGATATTGGTACAGTAATTTCCCGCATATAAACCGCATTGTGTATAAGCTGCAGGAAAGTGTTTTATGCAAGTTAAAAAAACAAACAAACATAGTAACACCATATTAACTGCCCTCCTGTTTTAACCTCATAGCGGAAGAAATTTTGCAAAATCAATGTATATGCCGCGGCCAATAGTCGGGAAATTACAGTAAATACAGCACAGTTGCCTTCTGCCGCTCTAACCTACCACTCCCCTTTTATTTACGGCAGTGTTTTAAACCGCTGTGGAGGTGTTCATTAGTTAATAGGAATTACGATGGCCCAAGACGATTTAAGTTTGCCGATCTCACAACAACATGCACACGCAAACCCACATTATTAAGAAGTACATTAACATGTGCAGTTGAAAACATGCTTTTGCCTGAGTATCTGGATACCGTTACCGACAGATAGGCTAAAAGTTTGTTTACACGCCACAGTTTGATTCATTCAATGCAACAATACACAGGCAGCAAACATGGCAAACAAATATGTTTGAAAGATGTACATGTATCTGTTTCAAACTAATTTATATTGCTACTTTAACTCTTGCTATACTTTGCCCTTTGAAAAGTCTCCACACACTGAAGATATGTCACCATCTCTGATTCACCATTATTAATGCACTAGTTTTTTTTTATAATTGAAAACGTGAACTTCTCTAACAAGAACATTTAGGCAGAAATGGGCAAGATCTCCTTTCACAGCTAGAGTGGCAGGTCCATAGCAGCAAAGTGATGTTAGACCCCCATGGTTAAACCAGCAACCCACAGACTGGAGTGGGTTGCTGCATTTCTAAAACAGTTTAATCTGGTTTCATTAAAGTACTGTAAGATACAACAGTGAGAAATGGAGCAATTAAAGTATTTGAGGATTTTACAACGAGGCTGAATGTGATTCAACCGATTATCATCAAGGGCCAAGAATCCATTTTAGAAATCTGCTCAAGCCTACTGTACATTGATGGTTAGCTCTAGACAACTCTAGGATTTTAAGATATTATGAATGTTCCTTCTTACATGTTCAGTGTTACAACCAGTAGGTTGGATCCCAGAACACATGGCCATGGCAGCCCTCTCATGGTTAAATACTCTGAAGCTGATGAAGCCAGGAATGGATCGACCTGTGAATGAAAAACAAATCAGTCCATTCAATTTACATGAATTGATTAAATGTAAATTTAATTTTATATTGTTATGTGTAAGATATGTTTATTGTTTTTGTTATGTCTATGTTATAATTGTAAGAAGTGAGTTGTTGGTCATGACGGTCCGTGTACCATTCGTTCTTTTGAATTTCAATTAAGACCGAAAAACAATAAAATGGGAAAACAGTTTGTTATTTCATTATTCCGTTTTAGTGTCAAACAAAAAAAAAAAAACAGATTTCGACCTCTATTTCCAATATTTAATTTAAAGTTTATTTCAAATACACAACAATCAAAATACAGTCCTCGTGGCTATTTCAATTTGGATATTTTATTCTCTCTGGTTTCTGTGCCCCGGAAGTTATGTAGCAGAGTATGTGAGCGGAGCGGAGTGCGGAGCGAGCGAGGAGCGGAGCGTTCAAAATATAGGTGGAGCGTGGAGCGGAATTTTATCCAAAGGCCGGAGCGAACACTGAGCCGCTCCAGTTTCCCTCCAGTACGGCTCACACCACCACGAGTCTCGAGCATGCAAAACTTCACCCAGAAATTCCCTGTGCCCTCAAAAATTAAGAAAACTTTAGCCTCAAAAGTAATTCCGTATAGTATCATGGGAGCTAGGCTACCTGCACTGATAACAAGCAGTAACAGGTGCAAACACGTTCTCTTTCATTTTGCACATTAATGAGTTCTGGTGCTTCTTAAAGTTGAACAAATACATGCTTATGTTTCATATAGCCTACTTCTATACAGTTAATGTTAAGAATTTTGTGTAGGCTATGGTTTCTACTTCATTGCAATAGGCCAGTCTTGCACACGTCCTTGTTCCACAGTTAACCATATCAATGTGTAGCCCTCTTTTCCCTCAGAGGGTGAGTGTACTAAGTGTTACCTGGGTCCGTGGGTTAGGTTCTCACCTGTTAAGCCTCCTGTTTAACTATGAGACTTAACCTCCCATATCGTACACTTAATTCAACAGACTAAACTATCACACTAACCAGTGAGTGGAGACTGACACAGTATATAAAAAGGTGTATCAATAAATGTATTCAATAAAGACAATTGAAAAGGTACAATACAATGAAATGCTCAAGCCGTTAATCAAGATGTGTTAAGTAAATAAAAATGCAAGTGATTGGATATGTTCAAGAATTCAAACAACAAGCACCAAGTGCAATAATAGCTGAACAGGACTAATCAGTGCTGTGTAAATAGATGTATAATAAAAATGTATATACTAGCAATTGTATAGTTAAAATGTTGTAGATATGTAAATATGAAACAATAAAAGGTACAATATTAAAAGACAGCTGAACACTGAATCAATAATTGAAAGCTACATAGTGCAATAAAGACCAGGATATAGGATATGATCGTATGTATTAAATTATTGACTATGGCAAAATACTATTGTAAAGAGACTGCACTAAATAGCAATATATTCAATTCTACAAAAACTTCCGTGTGAAAATTAGGATAGTAAAACAGATATTTTCTGTTACACCAATAGAATCAACACAGTGAAATGACACTCAGGACAGAATGTTAAAAAACACTGAAGTGACGTCACTCAAATTACATGTGATCACATAAAGCCGGCATGACAAAATGAAAGAAAAGGAAACCCCCGTTGCAGGCCTGTTTAGCTCCGTGCACGTCACGAAGGGATCCGTGCAGAACTACTCACAGTTCGAGTGAAGATGATGAGAGGTGGAATAATCAAAGACTCACGATCAGTCAGTCAGTCACGTCAAGTCAGTCAGAGGACCGCTCTACCCACAGGCAGCTCCCTCAATGGCTAACCGGGTAGCGTAGCTGGCAGGTAGCTGCTATCAGGTAGAAGGATGTCCAGCGTTGGCTGTCTGACGGTACCTGTCCACTAACCACGTCAACGTTTCTAGCAAAACGCGAGTCCCCTGCGTTGTTTACAGGAGGCGTGTCATTTCAAATTTCAGTTGGCTACTCTTTCCTGCTCCTGTTTGGTTGATTCCAACGGCTCAAACACGACGCTGTACTGGCATTGGCTAATAAGGCTGCGTTTGACGCCTTAATTTGCATAATGTTGAGCCAAGCCCAACTTTTGACGTGACGGATGAACGCGCTGCCTTCCCACAATGCTTTGCAGGACGATTTGACGTGCTCCATATTGAAAATGAACTGAAATCGCGACGCCGGTTATACTTGACGTGACCAGTGGATCTCCACTGTGACGGTGCTGATCCACTAACCACGTCAACGTTTCTAGCTAAAGCGCGAGTCCCCTGCGTTGTTTACAGGAGGCGTGTCATTTCAAATTTCAGTTGGCTGCTCTTTCCTGCTCCTGTTTGGTTGATTCCAACGGCTCAAACACGACGCTGTACTGGCATTGGCTAATAAGGCTGTGTTTAACGCCTTGATTTGCATAATGTTCAGCCGAGCCCAACTTTTGACGTGACGGATGAACGCGCTGCCTTCCCACAATGCTTTGCGGGACGATTTGACGTGCTCCATTGAAAATGAACTGAAATCGCGACGCCGGTTATACTTGACGTGACCAGTGGATCTCCACGGTGAGGAACCTCCAGCGTTCCGGTAGCTGGAGGCGCTATCAGACAACTCCCAATGTGTATAACTATATAAATATGAATATACTAATACTCTATTAAAGTATAACAATATCTAAAAAAAAGTTTAAAACTCACTGTCTAGTCCCACAGCAAGGGGGGGACAGCCAGGAACCAGTAGCTAGCTTGCTAGCGAGTGCTAACCTGAACCCGGTGTATATAAAAACAAAAAGGGTAGCCAAGGTACGGTAGAAAAACACTGAAAACACCGAAAAGTGGCACACAAGTCGGTGCCGCTAATAACCTGAGCTATAGTATACTAAAATAAACAATATCTATATAATAAGGAGTCTAGTTGCGCATGAGGCGACAACTCGCTCCTGCGCGAGCTCTCTCTCGCAGATCCCTGGTGCCGTCTCTCGTGTGTGTGTGTGTGTGTGTGTCACTACTCCTCCTCCCCCACCAGATCCCACCCACTGTGTGCTCTGATAGGAGGAGAGCTAAATTGACTATGAACTGGACCTATGATAACTATTATCTTAAAAAGTTATAACGTTAACAACAAACAAACAATGTAACAACATCTAACGGTCAAGTTTAGTGTAAAACTAGCTAGGGGGCTGTAGCTACACTGTGTGTAAAGCTAGCTAGGGGCTATAGCTTAACTATTTGTAAAGCTAAGCTAGCTGGGGGCTGTAGCTAACATAAAGATTGCATAAACCCGTATCAGTAAGCATCAGGGGAACTAAATAACCCTGGGCTACAAATGCATAAATTGAATCATCTTAATTAAAATGTTCTGGGCATAGCCTTTGTAATTGCAGTCATGCATTTTCACCACTCGGTGGTGATTTGGTAATATTGCAGATTTGCACATTTATAGAATTAAAATTGTATTTAAATTATTTCATATTTATTAGTGTAGTTTTATAACAATTTATGATGTGCATTAGAATATTTAAACTATTTGTATGAATGTTAAGATGTATGTATGTGACATGTGACCTGTGACCTATGATTTGTGACGTGTAGTAACCTGGCAATTGTTTGAATGAATGAAATGGATGAATGGACGTTCATTTGTAACATGGTGTAAGCACTGACCTCAAAAAAAGTTCTTTTTTTGAGGTCAGTGGGTGTAAGCAACAAGCGCTACTACCGTCAGCAGTAAACCCTCTCTTAGCTCACAAGCAGGCAAAAGTGGTATATTATGTTTGTTTTATCATTATCATGTATAGTGTTTAAGATTGTCTTTGTGTGTGTGAGCTTATGATTTATTGTTGTATGTGCTATTTGTTTTAGTCTAGTTCTACGGTGTTGAATGTCTGTGTTTATCCGGAAAATAAAAGAGAACATCTGTAACAAAGAACCTGGACCTTGGATTTGTGACTAAGGGCGGCATAGCCTAAATATTATTTGCATTATGTTCTTGTTGCATTTGTGATGGAAGCATTGTACAAATTCACTTGCTAAGCAATATCCTCATAATCTTCGATTTCTCTAACATGAAAATATAATAAATCCATCAATGATTCTCAGGGATCTTCAATCTTTATCGCGCTGGTGAGGAGGAAACATTGGAACTTTAATGATATTATAGCCTACTGCAGCCTAAGTATGGTATGGTTTTTATCATTTTCATGTAGGCAACAGTAGTTTTCCATTCATGCACTTATGGGCTGCACTTCAAGATCTCAAGAAATGGGCTTAAAAATAACGCTGCGTCCGTCAATAATCTCTGACCTGTGCCTGGATGGAATTCGTGGTGATACCACTTCAGTAAGCAAGGATAGGCCTACCTATTTTGCGTTGCATTGCCAATTTTAATGTAGAGCAGGGATGCCCTACCAGTAGATCGCCAACGCAGTGCAGGTAGATCACGTAAGGTTCCAAGAAAAAAAAGGCTTGGATATTCTGGTTTAATTTTTTCTTTGTTTTAGCCTTAATATGCGATTGACATAAACGCGATCAATACAACTGCTGCAAACCACTGCCTAACTTGCAGTAAACTGAGTCTTAGTAATCTCTCTTTTAAAGTGAGGTAAACAAAGTAATGCAAAAGTTTAATATGCGCACAGTCGGCACCATGAGGGCTGTTTTTGAAGGTAGAAAATCTTCTGCGGAGTGATGTGACAGAGACGGTAGCCTAGGTCAGGTTGTTGTCAAAATTTTGAGTTGTCAGTGTGGTAGCTTCATAATATAACATTTTGTAAAGAAATGATGGACCAGTTTAATGAGAACATTAGGCCTACAACGAAAAGGCCATCACGGTAGATTTGGCGCAAGGGGCAGTGTGCAGAATTGCAGAAAAGTGTGCCTTGGATACAAGTTTTTTTTTTTTTTTTTTTTTTAATCATGTGGTAGATCTTTTCGACCTTGTCATCTCAAAAGTAGCTCAAAAGTTGAAAAGGGTTGGGCACCCCACAACCATGCAGTGGATGCACGTAGGCTACACATATCCAACCACACTGCAATCAAGACCCCACCACAGGTCATAAGTGAAGAGGATTGTACTTGCACGTCACACAATAAACCCATAGTTAGGCAGAAATTGACAACTTTATAAAAGTTGAGCGAGCGAGGAGTGATTTTACCGGAGTGGGATGACATTTTAGGTGAGCGGTGAGCGAAATTGAGTGGAGCGTTCTGCTATGACCTTGAGCGCTGGAGCGGAGTGAACACATACTTGAGCGAGGAGCGATTTTTTTGTGCTCAGCTCCGCTCACGTACTCTGTTATGTAGCTATGCTGCCTAGCGCCTATTTTAAGTTGTTGGTCTGTATCAGTGGATGACCATGGCTGCCATCGAGATCCATGCTGAATAAGCCTAGCCTACATCAAGGAGTTGTTTGGAGCAGGCAAAACACATGCGGAAATTTCCGCCACACTAAAGCAAAATGGAATTAAAATGTGTTCAGAAATGGGTATTGGAAGATTTTGTGCGAGTTTACTTTCGCGTCTTAAGTAATTGTTGGACTCCATGACAAGAAACAAACAGCAGATAAACTCCTTTCAGAGAAATTTTAATAAGGGCTCTGTCTTTTGTTCAGTTGACACTGAATTCACATGCGGCTGCGGAAGCAGCATAACTTCCGGGGCACAGAAACCAGAGAATAAAATATCAAAAATGAAATAAGCAGGAGGACCGATTTTTGATTGGTGTATATTTGAAATAAATTTTAAATTAAATATTGGAAATAGATGTCGAAATCTGTTTTTTTGGTTTGACACTAAAACGGAATAATGAAATAACAAACTGTTTTCCCATTTTATTGTTTTTCGTTCTTAATTGAAATTCAAAAGAACGAATGGTACACGGACCCATGACATTTAACCTCTTGTACAGTATATGCTTAGATAAAATATGTAGGAGATTCTGGAAAAGCTATACACTTTTCTTTAGATTTCCCCCTGAAGCCACACCTCAAGAGTAGCCTACATGAAAAACACAGTCTTGGTAATACACCTTGTCCATAGAGGACTAAAATTGTATCTGTGCATTAGAAAATGTAATTAATTGATTAGTGTGAGGGGGATTTAAAACAATATAGTAAAAAAGTGCCCCAGGAAACCATCTCCTACCCTTTAACATACCTTTTACAGCTGGGCCATACAATTTGTACATGGTCTCGGCATTTCCATAATCATACACAATGGGAACAGATGGCCCATTGTCAGTCTTGCAGGCTCCAGCATTGTACCTCACAGGGAAGCGCTAAAAAATGTGACAAATAAGACTTTTGTTGCACTGTCTATACTTGTATGTGGTCACAAATTATAGGGAGGGAAAGAAAAAAAACAGCGATCCTACTGGTTACGTTCCAAAGCCGATAGCCATACTATTGGAAATCGCATAAAAAAATCCTACTGGAACTATGTACTACCTCTGAAAGTATCAAGTGAAAAGAGATTGAAAAATGTGCATATCAGTAATGGACTACACCCAACTAGCATGTTCCATGTTTATTTGCGTGATTAGCTTGGGCATGGCTTTGGATATAAGCCATCACATTACCAAACAGCAAGCTTGTGCCGCCTAGCAAGCTTTCGGCATGTAGCCTGTGTAGTTATTTTCTGACAAGATGTGGAATAATTTCGTTCTTTTAAAAGACAATTAAATTTCTCCTGATACTTTCACATGTAGTAGATAATTCCAATATATCCACCATATTTTGGGGGTGTGTATAAGTTCCTCGTCATATCGTCGTGGTATTTTTTGGAAAGTCACATCTATGCGATTTCCAATAGTATGTATGGCTCTCCTTGGAATGTAACCACTAGGATCGCTGTTTTAGCTTTCCCTCCCTACTATTGGTATGATGTTCCATGTACCTGGTAGAGTTGGTAGAGATTTCCCCCATGGAGTGTGAGAAATCTTGTGTCTGTGTGGTATCGTAGGATGGAAGCAGTAGCCCAGTTTCTCATTGGAGAATTGTTACTTACATGCCAAACCGACACATCTTCCCCTACAATATCATAATAACCAGGATTCTGTGAATAAAGTAATGTTGGGAAGTAGAGCATTATTCAGTGATTACTGTAATGTTGCTTTCCCTATCAATTCTAATTTATAAGATTTAAATTTCCATAACAGAAATAAGCCTATAGTTAGCAGTGATGTTCACATGTCATTTTTTCCAAGTCAAGTCTCAAGTCCTGAGGGGCAATGCCAAGTCAAGTCTCAAATCAAGTCTCGAGCATCCCAAGTCCATGCCTAGTCTCAAATCTCAAATGACTGAAATTATTGTCTTCTCATCAGATACTGTCAGAGATGATAATGCATTTCTGGAGTATCATCTGTTACCGCAGTAGAGCTGGGCGGTATGACCAAAATCCTATATCACAATATTTTTC
Organism: Sardinella longiceps; assembly: GCA_027497455.2. NCBI lineage: Eukaryota > Metazoa > Chordata > Actinopteri > Clupeiformes > Clupeidae > Sardinella > Sardinella longiceps. The sequence goes on along the minus strand of JAODXP020010049.1, from coordinate 2,786 downwards.
AGAAGCACACCGCTTTCACAGATTCTTTATATATACATATTACCATTACCATATGGTTATGGGTCATGGCTACTGGACATTGAACCAAAATATAATAATAGATTTCCTGCTTGGATTTTTTACTCCTTTCCTCCCAAAGTCGAGCCTTTTTGAATCTTGGGGAAAAAAACTTTCCCTTTGACAGGGTGAGGGTGGACATAATTATGCACACAATCTGGTACTGACAAATCAGCTGTAAGTTAGACCTGAGAAAACTTAGAATGCAGTTGTACGCATGAGTTACATTGCACCTAAGAGGAAATATTGTGCTTATGTTTTCCCTTAACAAAACATAAAAAAACCTGAAATAATGAAATGAACACTTCCGTGAAATGAACATATTTCACGAGTCACAAGGTTCAAGTCCGAGTCAAGTCTCAAGTCATTGAGGGCAAGTCCAAGTCAAGTCAGAAGTCTCCAGAATTGTGACTTAAGTCAAGTCCAAATCCAAGTTTCGAGTCCAAGTCCCCATCACTGCTTGTAAGTCCAATGAATATCAAAGCACGGTCCAACAAACAAGCAAATAAACAATGACTGAGGGAGGGCATGCTATGTTAGTGATTAAGGCGAGATGAAAATTTTTTCTTGACCTGGTCAAATCTGAGGTTTTGTGCTAGTTTACATCCTAAACATGTAATCATTCACTTAGCTGCAGAAAAAAATGTCCAAATTACACATTTAGGTGTTTATTTCATTACATTTTGTCAACTTGTGCATGTACATTTTACCGGAGATTCACTAAAAGTTAGCATTCTTGCACTTAGATTCACACTGTGAGTTCTCTTATTCATATGGCATGCAATAGCTTGTAAGAACCACGTAACAAAACGGAACTTATTGCGCTATATTGGCATAAATACAAAATAAGCGTGGCAAAGCCTGGATGCAGAAGTGTATAGGAAAGCCAGGGTTGGATCAACTTGGATGCACTTTATTTTAGCCGCGCATCCAATATTAGGTGTAGTTACAAGTAGTTTGGGGGTATTTAGGTAATTCCATAGTACTTATTCTTTACTTTTCAGTAGGGTAGCCTACCCAAGTGGTGTGCATAGGCCAGAGGCAGCAGTTTGACAAAGATGCCATTTGTTTACAACATGGAAAATGAAACTTATTATTCCCTCGCATGAAATGAAGGGTTTAAGCGAACCGAAGCAGCTCACAACAGCCTCCTTACCCTGAGAGGTACCAATATGACAGAAAATAATTATGTTCAACAACAACAGCAAGGGAATATGGGGTTAAAAAAGTCTCAATAATATTTGTAAATGCACAGAGGGTTATACAAATACATGTAGGTAATGGTTTGCATTATTATATATTAGATACAAATTTCATATTTGTAACTTGTAAATTTGTCTTCACAAATAATGTTGTATTTGCAAATATGAAAAAAAAATGTTTTGTAAAACTGGAAATTGTATTTGTTAATAGTATTTCTGCATTTGTGGATTAGTGTTATGTGCCTATCATACGTGAGTGGAGTGACAAAGTAGCCTAGAACTCTAGACGTACCCCTAGCGGTAGCAAATTTGAATTTGCACAGCGGATACGTCTAGAGACCCCCGATAGAAAACCGTTGTATCCTGACTCTGGCGGCGGATAACCAATCACAGCGAGGTATATGTACAGGAAATCGTAAGGCGGGCTTAGTACGATGACGACAGTCCTGCTCAAACCAGAGCCGTATATAAAGAATCGTCTTTGGCTTTAGTTTTGGAGGAATTGCACTTGTCATTTTCTTTCAAAGTGGAACAAGAAAGTGCACTGAAGTCTTTCGTTCTGAAAAAAAATTGTCTTTGCCGTGTTACCGACGGGCTACGGGAAAAGTTTGATATACCAGCTGGTACCACTGGCCGGAACACTAGCCTATTATGTGGAGAGTAGAGCTTGAAACGGGCCTTAAAACTAAGACCCGAACCGGCCCCAGCCCGAGAGAACTCCACCCGAGCCCTCCCCGGCCCGTATGATTGACAGCTTCATAGAGCCCGAACCCGTTTGCAACCCGACATTTTTCAATTGTGCGCATATCAAAGCAGTCAACAATGAGTCATTTTTGCTGAACATTTCTACGTTTTTTATTCAGATTAGTTAGCCTACAGATGTCTGAAGTTCAAGAACTTCAAGGCTAAAATAAATGATCTGCCCAAAGTTAAAAGAAAAATAAGAACAGCAATAATTACCAGTTGTCTTGCTGTCATACTTTAACATCACGTCGCACTTCTTGCATTTGACATACCCCACTGCCTCGTTTTTCTCATTGTGAACGTGCTCAAAATGTTTCCACACCTCCGACCTCGCATTTACTGGCTCGACCAACATGAATTCGCCAAGGGCTAATCTCCGTTTAACTTCTTCTACATCCATTTTGCATCTACTAACGCATGCCTGTAGATCGAACGTTAGGCGTATCATGCGATCGCATATTTGCCGCGCATCGGCTTTCAGCCCGAGCCCGAGCCGGGCCCGCTTGGAATATTGAAATTAGACCCCGAACCGGCCCGAACCCGGCAGGTCCTGTTGGGCCCCGTCGGGTTCGGGCAAATATTTCCAGCTCTAGTGGAGAGAGCAGTTTGAAAGACAACCCAATCACCCGCCCCTCCATTGAGACACAGTCTATCAGTGGTCTCCAGACTATACATTCTTAGGATATAGTCTGGCGTGTCAGGCTAGTGACAAAGTATATAGTAAGTATATATAAAAGTTTGTTCATGTTCGGCGAGCACATTGGTAGCAATACGTAACTTCGT
>JAODXP020010047.1:12500-15803 GCA_027497455.2 Sardinella longiceps | reverse complement strand
CACACACAACCACATTACAGCATCCCCACAACATTACTGCAGGTGGATATTCAACACCTCGACTTGAGTAAGAACACACACACACACACACACACACACACACACACACAGACACACACACACACCCAACCATATTACAACATTCCCACAAACATTACTACAACTATATCACCACGTTACAACCTTTCAGTTTATTTCAGTAAACACATTTAGCTAATGCATTCAGGAGCAACAGGTGCAGAAACTTTCTTTGTGTGTGTGTGTGTGTGTGTGTGCAGGTAAAGTGTCCCTTCTCAAGGAGAAAGCTCTTCCTGTGGTGGGTGTGGGCAAACACCTATGTGGAGCTGCAACAGGTAAATATAAATATCACACACACACACACACACACACACTCACTCACTCACTCACTCACTCACTCACTCACTCTCTCCTCCTATTGTAGCTGTGTGCACATAATCTTCACATCCATCATGTTAAGCCAGTCTCTTGATGTTTGACTCTTTATCAATCCATACCTCTCCTCTCCGTTTCCTCCTCTTCCTTCTCTCCTCCTCCTCATCCCTCTCTTCCTTCTCTCCTCCTCATCCCCCTCTTCCTTCTCTCCTCCTCATCCCCCCCCCCCCCCAGATCTGTCTCTGCGGTGTCTGTTGGAGAGAAGTGACCAGAGGATGCAGCTGCTGCTGCAGAGGAGCCGCCCAGTAAGCGTGTCAGAGTGGGTGAAGACAAGACTGGATTGGACGGGACAGAAGTGTGTGGGACCCGATTGGACGAGACAGAAGTGGGCGGGACTAGAGTGGGTGAGGCAGATGTAGGCAGGACAGAGGGGGGTGGTCAGCCGCGTGTGTGTGGCGTGGTCATCGCCCTGTGCTGCCACCACCGCTGTGACTGGAGACACTATGTGGGCAGAGAGTTCTTCCTGCAGCGCGGACTCGGGGCGGAAGAGTTTGGGGCCTTCCAGCGCATGTCCAGCTGGGCCACATGTGGCATGAGGGACGCCAGCACTGGGCACAGAGGCAAGGCAGAGGGCACCAGAGACACGGCAGAGGGCACCATAGGGGGCACCGTAGTGGAAGAGGAGGAAGAGGAGGAACACGAGGGAGGGCAAGAGAGTGGACCAAACCTGGACAGGTGAGTGGAGCAGCAAACATTTGCACACACACTCTCAAACACACATTTGCACATACATTTGTACACACATTCTCAAACACACACACACACATACTGTACTCTCAAACCCACACACACACACACACACACACACACACACAGAATACGCTGCCCTTTTATCGGCGTGATGAAGCTCCTTCACTGGGCCACCTCAGATTCTCCCTTTTTCCCTGCTGTCTTATTAGTCCAGAAATATGCCAGAGTTTCCCTAGCCTGGCGATGCCATCCTACGTAGCTCCGCTAAACATTTATCTCCGCACATAGTCTGGTCCAAGCCCCCCTTCCCCGCCTTTCCGTCGGTTACTCTACGGTTTAGCCAATCAGCACACAGTTTAGAGCGATGTCTCAAAATGTTGTAGTCTTTTTTGAGGTCAGTGATAGGGACGCGTTTGTTATTCTCTCCCCCACTTTAGAATTACATTCACAAAATTGGTACATGACATTAGCATCCATGATCTTAAGGATTTATTGCCACTATGTCAAAATAGATCAGAACTTGCGATAATACTGTTAATACTGAAAGCGAAAGTTGTAGGCGTGAGAGCCAGGCGAGGGAATACGTCATATTCAAACGGAAACCTATTCCAATTGCGTTGGGCCAGACTGTATGACACAGTCAACAGTCCAGGCTATAGTTTCCCCCCAAAACACTGAAATAGCACATTTAGTAAAGATTTTATTGTATTAAAGATTGGAAGTTGTTCAGGGAAGAAGCTCAAGAGATCAGAAAAAGCAAGATTTGATTGGATAGAAAATGAAGCAGTCCTTTCTCTATGGTGCTTTTTGTCATGACACGTGTGTGTGTGTGTGTGTGTGTGTGTGTGTGTGTGTGTGTGTGTGTGTGTGTGTGTGTGTTCCCTGTGGCAGCATGTGTGTGAAGGAGCGGGAGCGTGTGGGTCGTCTGTGTAAGCTCCTGATTGACCTGGGCCGGGTCCACTACCTGAGACAGCGCGGCCTGGAGGCCAGTTTGAGTTACTACACCACTCCGGACGTCTCCCTGGAGAACGTGCTCCTCACCGCTGTTCCCCGCCCTGGACACACGGGGGCGCCACTGCCGCAGCAACCAGCCACACCCTGACATCATCAGCAGTGGACACGGTGACGTCATCAGCAGTGGACACGGCGTTGTTGCCGAATGATGTTTTAGTTTGTTTTTATTCTTGCACAAAGCCAGTCCTTCCCCAGCAGGAGCAAATCAATCTGTTTATTTGTCGGCCATCTTTCTAGCTGTTGTTGTTTACAGTGTGACTGTCTGCCACGCCATCAGAAAAGACTAGCCACTGGCGTGACACAATGGACAAGACTTATAGAACACACACACACACACACACACACACACACACACACACACACACACACACACACACACTCAATACACAGACCCCCCCCCCCCCCACAATACGACAAGATCCCCTCAGACACACACATTGTATTTACTGACATACGAGCTTAAAGGGACAGTAGTTTAACAGGACAGGAAGCACAGGACGGGACATGGAGGCGGGACAGGAAGCAGGAAGTGCCGTGCAAGACGAGGACATGGCCACCTGACAGGAAGCAGGAAGTGCGGAGGCCAACACGGAGGACAGTCATGAGGGGGGCGGAGTCTCATTCACGCCCTCCAGCGTCACGTTCAGCACTGATGTAAACGTGGCTGCAACACACACAACACACAGAGTCAACATACACACTTCAACACACACGACTGTTCACAATGCCCACCTCACACACAGTCAGCATACACACTTCAACACACACGACTGTTCAGAATACACACCTCATCAGATATAACACACAACTGCTCACACACTTCAGCATGTCATACACACCTCCACAGACAACACAACTGTACTATACACACAAACAGGAAATAAAATAGAATTAAAAATATTTTTCACAGTAATTTGTTTCTGCAGTCTCTCAGGATTGTGTGTGTGTTTAGTCTCTCATCCAAGCACAAGGTGCATATTGAGCGCTGCAAGACCTCGTTTGCGTGATTCGCTGATGTACAGGTGCATAAAGTCCCGTCCAAACATCTCCCGGTCGTCCTCTTCCTCCGGAACCTCTGCCGGACATTCCGGAAGCGTCACGTCCCACGTCAAAGGATTGTCTCGGAAGTTCACAAACCTGCCCACA
>JAODXP020010047.1:0-2500 GCA_027497455.2 Sardinella longiceps | reverse complement strand
TGTCTCCACACACACACATTCACACAAGTAACACACACCAGTGACCATTGTAGCAGAACAGTGAAAAAAAAAGTTTCACACATTTCTCTGCCAATAGCAATGAGTTCCCTAAATAGCAGTTAGCTTACAGTACATTTCTCCTACAGGCAAGCCAACCCAGGAGCAAAGAAGGCATCCCATCTTAACATGATACTCTCAAAGACACAGACAACACCTAACAGCAAACAAAAGCAGTTTAGTTCATTCTAGAAAGTAGCACCACCCAAACCCAGAGCGAAAAGATGCACTTATGGAAACAGTTCTTCTATTCGGTTCCACAAGAACCTTGAAAGGTTAGCCTTAGAACCACTCTGATGAGGAACTATTTTGTGCACAGGTTGGAGGTCTGGAACAGCAGTAATGAACCTTACATTTTCAGAAATGCAAACAGCCTGTAGTTCCGTCTAGAAACGGTTCTACATTCTGAGGAACCCCAAACAGCCAGTGGTTGCTATGGAGATGGTTCTACATTCTGAGGAACCCCAAACAGCCAGTGGTTGCTATGGAGATGGTTCTAGAAGGTCGTATGGTTGCAGGAGATCTGGGGAACCGTCTGAGAACTTGACTTCTGCCAACCCTCATCCTCACCCTAGGGGAACTAAAGAACCTTTCAGGCTTGTGGAACCACCCCAGAACCAAGAGCAGGAAAGTGGAAAGAAGGCTCACGGTCTGAGGTTCACTAGCCGAGAAGCCCAACGGAGACTGCAGTGGGCCGCACTCGGGCCGGAGCTCAGCCGGATCTACAGACAGCAGCTCAGGTGTGTGTGGGTAGCTTATGTGACCAAAGGAACAAACCTTTAGGGTGTGTGAGTGTGTGTATGTGTGTTTTAGATATGTATGAGACTCCAACTGTAAAGGCTTCCAAGGTGCTACATAGCATGACCAGGGGGGCTGTGTGTTTACTGTAGTGTGTGTGTGCGTGCGTGCGTGCGTGCGTGTATATGTTTATAGTTCCTTATAGTCAGCATCACCATAGGCTCTCTGCTGTGCAGCCAATCAACCACTCTACATCAGTAATCAGTAAGGCATTGGGGGGGGGGGGGGTCGGAGGGTCGGGGGTCAGGGTTGAGGTCGTCTAATGCCAGTTAGCTGGGAGTCTCTACTGGCTGAGAATGAATGCGTCTGTCTGTGCTGCCCAGCTCTCCGCCCCCCCCCCCACAACAGTCATCAGTCATCAGTCAGGTCAATAGCACACACACCGGGGTCGGGGTCGGGGTCGGGGTCGGGGGGGCTGGCGTGCGGACAGGGGATGGGGGTGGGGAGGTTCTAAGGGGCAGAGTTCTTATTAGAGGTCCAGGATCATGGTGGGGGGGGGGGGGGTGGAGGGTTCTAAGTGGTAAAGTTCTGAGTTCTTATTTGAGGTCCAGAACCATGGTGGGGATGGGGGGGTGGGTGTGGGAATGGAGAGGTCGGGTTCTAAGGGGTAAAGTTCTGAGTTCTTATTTGAGGTCCAGCACCATGGTGGCCGGGTTCTCCAGGTAGGACTTCCACAGGTTGGAGAAGCGACACATGGTGGCGCCATCGATGATGCGGTGGTCCGCCGACCAGCTGACGTTCATGATGTGCGCCTTCACCACCTCGTCACGCGCGTTAAACCTGGGCAGCACCTGCACACCACACAATCACGCTTTAGAATCAATCAATGTTCCAGGGCAGGAAGGACACTGGGTGTGTGTGTGGGATTCGAAGGGTAGTGTGTGTGTGTGTGTGTGTGTGTGCATTACTAAGTTATTAGTGTAGATCAGGGGTCGGCAACCCTAGGCACGCGTGCCGCAAGTGGCACGCCAAGGAATTTCCAGTGGCACGCGGACATTGCACTACCCTAATAATTTAATACATTAAAAATGTTCAGACATATGCTGAAATGTCATTTAGCCTACCTTAAAAATGACTACGCAGCAATAGCGCCCCCCCCATATTTATTTTTCACACGAATGCCCCCTTTATGCATTGCATAGATGGCAGAGAAGCCGACAGGTCGGGCCTTCCACTCCTCCTAGACCGCAGAATATTTGTTTGTTTCTCAGAAGGATTGTGCTGTGTGCACTTTGTGTTTTGAAAGTGTTGTGTGTCGAACATACAATGTTAGACGTCATTACGAGACAAAGCGCGAAAAGACTTTCAAAAGATCAGGCAGATAGGAACGATACGATATTTCAGACACACAAGGGAGTTTAGGCTGTATACTTCCAACCACATTGACACATATCTGCGAATACATGCGCCAGCTTCAGTCAGAATTCGCAGAGCGCTTTGGGGACTTCTTGATCACGGACTTCAAATTGATTTGGCTCATGAAATTGATTTGGGCACATATGGAAATGCAGATGATTGAGTTGAAGAACTCAACATTTTGGGTGAGCAAGTTGACAGAGCTACGTGTTCAATTAACTATACAGAACACATCGCAGGGTCAACATCGCCTACATCTGCTGGGCATCTTTACCGAAAAGTTCAACTG
>JAODXP020010046.1:0-15844 GCA_027497455.2 Sardinella longiceps | reverse complement strand
TATTTTGATGAGTGTTGAGGTCCTAGTGGTACCTACTGTACTTTGCCCATTAATTTGGAACTTGAAACGGGAGACTTTACCATTACCAAACAAAACTCAAGTTGGATTCACCAAAATAGCGTGGTAGCTCTTGAAATAGGGGCAGTGCTTCACACATGCAGCAGGCTGCACTAGTTAAAGTGTGCTCGCAAATGCTGTTTTAATATAATCTGCAAAATGAACTCGAATATTGAGTTGCCGATAGGATTAGAAATACCAAATATCGTCCTGATATATTGGTCAACCGATATAACCATCAACCTCTACTTGTAGGCCTAAGGCTGGGATCAGACCAAAGGTCGGATTTTCAGGAAGAAGGCGGATTTTTCTGTTGTTTCTTCCTCTGGTTTGGTAAACATGCGCCCTCTGTGCAAACACACCGGTGTCTGATCGCAGCCTTAGGCCTACAAGTCATATTTTTTTAGTATATCTATTGTCACAAAGATGATGGCCTACAGAGATGCAGGACCCGCTTACAACGCATTGCAAACTAACAGCAGAAGTGTAAATTTGTGGTATCTTTATTTTTGTAGTAGTTATAGCCAAGTCTGGTGCACCTTACCAACATAAGTTCTGATCACAGAGCAGTAAAGCAGTAGCCTAAAGATTTCAACAGGTTTAACAGATTTTGTGCTTTTTTTGTGAGTTATGAAATTCATTTACATTTCATGTGACTCTTTGAGCTAATCAAGTGGCCAGCAGCTCTCGAGCTACCTGTTGGAAACCACTGGTCTAAACAAAATGTTATTCTTAACATTTCAGGCTATTATATAGCCCAAGTAGCATAGGCATCATTTGGTATCACCATTTCTTTACTTATTGATTGTGCCAAGGGCAGTGGAGGCGTTCCAACTAGGACACAGTAAAACATAAAAATATTAAATCATGCAACAACTTCAAAGGCTTCTGTAATAGAAAGTTTGCAGGTTAGCCTGCAGGTGGGCCAGTCGTCCTCTCGGGTCTGTACGTCTTCAGCTGACTTGATAAGTCCATCCATCTCATTTATAGCCAAGGCCTCTTTACAAAAGACAACTGGCACTACTTGAAACAAGTCATTCTGTGTCCAACCATGACACAGAAATGGAAATATTGACTCATTTGTACTTTGGTATCATATTCAACTCTCCACACTTTCAAAAGCAACTGACAAACAACGATGAAATAAACAAACGGCATCAATTACCTATTATCTTAAACTGAAGTTTTGAACCCATTTTTCATCTTTTTCATGTGAATTCTGAAGCGTTACACAGACCTTACACAGCCTAATTTTCTGTTTTGCAGTTTCAAAATATGGTCATATCGGCTGATACAGAGTCCTGTGATAAGAGGAATGACGTGAGTGATTGATCCCCTTCTTTATATTAAACTCGCCGAGGCGTTGCAAACCTGTACCTGACTCATTTTCAGTAGGCTGCAGTGGTAGTGATTTGTGCACATTATGCTGTTTTTCAACGATTGCTGATCAGTTTTTCTGCCAATTTGTTAGTCTCCATATTAATGAATATTGTAGGTCTCACTTATGCTTGTCGTTGATGCTGTCATAATTACTCTGTGGTAGGCCATCTACAGTAATAAATTGTATAGAGAGTACAACTTATCTTTGTTCTTACTGATAAAGGGGTCTGAGTGGTACATTTTATTAGTCAGCACAACAACAATTGTTTTGCCTAACCTGTTTGTTGTTCTCCACTGTTTAAGGCCCCAGACTACCTGAATGCTTTAGCAGCAGAGCTCGACCATCTAAAGCATCTGGAGCCTCAGTGTAATGTGGAAATCTTTTTTTTTTTCTCTCTCTCTCTCTCTCTCCTTCAGCTTTTTTTTGTACTTGAACTTTTTTGTTAATAATGTTGCTTTCCTCCCCTTACCCCTTAGTGATCTCCACCAATCCTGAGATCCTGACAGCTGTGGGAATGGATGAGGTAGGTCTGCTGAGAATGTGGAGTTACTTTAGGGCGTTTGCATTCCTTGCGTTGACTGTGAATCGGCCCTAAGGGAATATGCCTCAACCCATGGGCTTCCGTGTTGAACATTTGATTTATTGAATTCAACCATGTGTCCTTCAAAACGTGTGATTGATCTGCAAGATCCCCAAAGCAAAGAAAAATGTCTTGTCTTTTCCTGAAAAACAATTACCTTTATATCAATCCTTATGTTTTACGTTTTCTCATATCATGTCTTCCTGTCTCACAGCTAACAACACTCAACGACCAGCTGGACATGGTGGTCTCCTACTACGAAACAAAGAGGGAGTCTCTTCGTGAATCTTTTAGAAGGTGGTCTGCCTTAGTACAATATATCACCTAGAACATCCCTCTCTAGTACAAAGTGTAGTATTCATGACGTAACTTGAAACATGGCACTCAACAGCTATGGTACCAATGGTCATATGGTACCTCTTTGTTTTTGTGTTCCACTAAATGACACGACACAAATGACTAAAATGACTGGGCTATAGTATAGTAATCTGGTCTATTTCAATAAAAAGCCACACTCTTGAGTATATTTTCTTATTTTATTTTAGGGGGTTTAGCATGACCGACAAGACAGACGTTAGGTTATGCCGAAACGTCTATCTTGTCTGTCATGCTAAACCCCCTAAAATTAAAAACCCAGAGACCTTGAGAAAATCATCTGTCACTGTAAAGGGGTCTGCACACCAGCTCTGAAAAAGTGCGGAGCACTCCCTTTCAGATATTCTATTCCGTTGTTTAAATTGCAACCCCACACACTATCATTAATCTCTGCTACCACCACCTGTTGATTGAAGTCAATTTTGCCAGAGCCACTCAGAATATCCATGGGAGATTCTGCGATTGTGGAGGTCTTAAAAGGATCCCCGGCTAGTTTGGCATGTTAGCGTTATAAGATTAGTAACAACGTCAATTTTAATTAACGTTACCCAAAACATTAAAAATACGACGGTTTTAAAGAAAATGTTTATTAGAACCTGAAAGTCATTTCTTTGGAAAAGTTCTATTACGGTTACGCCTCAATGACTTATGGGTAAATCGTGACATCAAATGTTTGTCCAGCAAAATTCCATGGCTTTACAGGACCAGTTTAGGACGTTATTGCAAAGTAAAATACATCTTCTGTGAAGTTTGCCGTTTAAACCCACGCCACCATGAATTAAGGGAACAACGTGGAAGACAGCACACTGTGTTGAAAGATGATAGGACAGGTGAGGATACGATAGAGGATCAATATTTACGTTGTCCATGTGTAGCTCCAGCTTGACCGAAAGAAGTGCAACCATTTGTCGTCACGTTCTACCCATAAGTCATTGAGGCTTAACAACAATGGAACTTTACTAGTGAAATGAATTTCAGCTTCTAATAAACATTTTCTTTGAAACCGTCGTATTTTTGATGTTTTTGAATAACGTCAATTAAAGTTGACGTCAATGCTAGTCTTATAATGCTAACATGCCCAACTAGCCGGGGATCCTTTTAAGACTTAAGAATTTCAGCATCATTTCAGCATTTGCCGTTTCAATGTCAATGCAAGTACACAACAGTCGCTATGGTTTCAAGCTCATGCTTATGTATACAGGCATGAGCAGATCAGTCTGATGCATCGACTCATGTCATTGCTTCCTGTCAGGAAAGTTTTCACTCCACACATTTTGACGCGTCATGGCGTCCTTGGTTTGTGTGTGTGTACATGTGTTGACTCTGAATTTGCCCTAAAGGCCTGTTTGACTTGTTGACTTGTCTTTGTTTTCAGAGAGAAACAGTGGCTGGAGGAGAAGAGACAGGTTCTTGGCGCTGTCACTGATCAAGTGGATGCAGTGAGACTTGAAAATGAGAAACTGACAGAAAACAGGTAACTTCTGGCACTACTGCTATAACGACTAGTGCTGTCAAACAATTTAAAAAAAATTATGACAACTCATTTCCTCCAGTAAGAATTTGGATGCCCGGGTATGTTGGATCCTTATTTTGCACTGGAAAGACCCTGACGCTAAATAGCTACCTTTGTTCTTCTCAAATGGGACAATTCACACCTATCCCCTACCCCCACAGATCCCCCAAACATCAACCCTTTGCTGTTGTTGGACAGTCAGGAGCTGGGCCATAATCTTTGTCTAGTTTGACTTGATAGCCGACGAGCCATTTTCTATCTGAAATTGAACATAATACATGCCATGAAAGTGGAACCATAGGCATCAAGATTTTTTTCTCATTAATCCGAATTAAGAATGTTTTGGATTAATCCTGTGATTAATTAGTTAATTTTGCTCACTCACTGAAAGAAAACTTTAAAACAACACAATCAAAACACTGGAGAGAATATGCTTGGAAAATAAGTCAGAAATATTTTATGACCAAACATAATTGGAAAGATTTCACCGGCAAAAGGGTCTAGATGCTGGAGAGGCTGTGGAGAGGCTAAAGCAAACCATTCACATATATTTCTAACTTTCCCCGCAATAAAATCTTTTTGGATAGATGTAGAGAAGGCTACTAAAGATGTCCTTGACATAAAGGAACCTCTCAATCTGGAAAATTGACTGGGTATAAATATACAACACAAGATAAATAGAAAGGAACGGACAGTGTTTAATATATTACGCCTACCTGCACTGAAACAGCTGACTAGGACATGGAAGCAAACAAAAATATCAGAATTAAGTCAGTGGTTTGAAACAACAAAAGGAGTATTTGAATTGGAGAAAATGTCATGTAAGGTAAATGGAAAACTAGAACGATGGAATGCAGATTTTTGTAAGTATAGATAAGATAATAAAGGGCTCCCAAACCATGTTATAGAACAGATGATGCGCATTAGAAACATCCCAATCATGCACAAACATACACACATACAGACACACACCACCCCTTTATTCGTTTATTTATCTTTATTTTTATTCATTTCCCCTTTTTGTTGTCCAAGTCCTTTGTCAATGCATGTGTTCTGTGTCCTTTCTGTCTGATGCCATATTTACTTTTTCTGTCTTTCTGTCTGGTGCCCTATGTATTTTGTCTTGTATGTACTGTACATCCCTGTTGTGATAGCTGTTGGAAAAAAAAAAATAGTTAATTTTGCCAGCACTAATAAACACACACACACACACACACACACACACACACACACACACACACACACACGCATTATTCAGTCAACGTTAAATTACATAGCAGTAACAGAATACTTCTGTATAATAATTAGTGTTGCTCAAAGAACTGAAGCCTAAGATGATCAGTCATCCCTTACATTGTGTTGCTTTGAGTACTACAAATAGGGGATTTTACTGTATTCAAAGTAGTGAAGCAGTAGCTTCAGACAGATTGGTGTTGAGACGGTGCATGTGTTGAGACGGTGCATGTGTAGTGATGGTTGTTGTGTAGTGATGGTGGTTGTGTTGTGATGGTGTTTGTGTTGTGCTTGCTGTGTTTACACTTTAGTAAGCTCCAGGACATGAAGAGGAGGATCAAGAAGATGAAGGAGTACCAGGTGACCCTGGTGGAGGCCCTCAGCGACCTGCTGGAGGAGCACTTCCCCTCCCCCACCCCAGCAAGAGGGAATGCTGCCAAAAAAAAGGTAAGACTCACCAGGTCACATGACACAAAACGGGCTGGTCAGTGATCCATCATGTTTTTGATAATGGTCTGTGCTTTCAGAGAATATTTAAATCAGACTATTATTAGACCGATTGTTACCTGTAATTGTTTTCCTTTTAAGCCTCGTTTTAAGTTGCGTCAACTTATCATGAAGCTAAAACCATAACGCAAGTTAGCCGCACCTGCCTCTCGTTAACTTAAAGGTCCCATATTATGAAAAATCACTTTTTATGGCTTTTGAATTTGTTTTGGGAGTCTATACTGCACCAGGTAACTAGACACCTGCAGCCAACACATTGAGGGTTTTTCCTGTAGCCTATGACGGGCCATCCCTAATTAGTCAATTCATCATTTCCATTACGCTCAGCTGCAAAGTGTCTGCCTACTTGTCTCTCTTAATTTTTGCCATTATCTATTTTCATTGCCCTCAGATTACTTAAGTGGCTGCCAATGTTGTGGGACCCCAGCCACCTTACCCTGTGACATACCTAGTTAGGAAAAATCTAAACAGGTGGTTTAAGCACACAGCAGATGAACTGTTACTAACTGTTTAAATTGTCTATTTTAACAATTGAGGCTTTTTATTAAACTTGAAGTCTGTGTAGATTCAGTATAGACCCCCAAAAAATTCAAAAGCCATAAAAGGTGATTTTTCATAATATGGGACCTTTAAGGAATAGGTTAAGAACTACTTTGTGATAAGAATGTTTTGGGGAACTTGGCCCTGGTTAGTAAAGTAGCAGGAGGTCACTAACAGGTGTATTAGAGGGGCAACAATTCGGGCTAAACACCACGATGTCTGAATGCAACCTACAGCGATGTGAGTGGATGGACAGCTCAGGCACCACCGATATACAACCTGTGGCTGATAGCTAAATGTTCTTGCTGAGCAAATTTAAATTACTACCGCTAGAGTGCGTCTGGAGTTCTAGGCTATTAAGAGGGGTGCCGAGACTTGCAACTCCTGTCACCGGCATCAATAACCTGTGCATGGTCTTTATGGAATTATGTTTAACCTGTCAGTCTTGCCTCACAACCTCGAGCAAATGACATGTTATTTTACAAGTTATGTACCAGCGTAGGGCTGTAACAAAGGTGCACGCTGTATTTGTGTCGCTCTCACAAATTCAGTGTAATAGGAGATTTAAATAATTGTCACTCGTTTTACCAGAGTTACCAGAACTGTAGCTTTACTTTTAAAGGTCCCATATGA
Source organism: Sardinella longiceps (assembly GCA_027497455.2). Lineage (NCBI taxonomy): Eukaryota > Metazoa > Chordata > Actinopteri > Clupeiformes > Clupeidae > Sardinella > Sardinella longiceps. The sequence goes on along the minus strand of JAODXP020010046.1, from coordinate 9,025 downwards.
TGAAAAATCACTTTTTATGACTTTTGAATGTGTTTCTTGGCCCTATACTGCCTCTACACACACTTTAAGTTGGATAAAAAGCCTCAATTGTTAAAATATACTCTGTTGGTAACTGTTCAGCTGCTGTGTGCTTAAAGGAATGTACCGGAGTGAATTCAAGCATAGCCCTGTTGAAAGAGCTTGCCAAATGCGCTAGTTTGCAAGTGGAACAAAATCATTTGGTACAGCATAGACCGAACGCGAACGCAGAAGCGAACAGGCACTTTACACTGAATCAATGGGACCTGACTATTGGAAACCGAAAGTAAGATCTGAGGTTACATTGACTCAATGTAACGTGTTTCGCGTTCGCGTCCATGCTGTTCGAAATTCTTTCATTTCATGCAAAATATATTGCTGTTAGAAGGCTTGTGCAGCAGGGCTATGCTTAAACTTTCTCCGGACTTATACTTTAAATCACCTGCATAGAATTGTCCTAACTACGCTACATGTTGTGTGTAGAGGCAGCATAGACCCAAGAAACAGATTCAAAAGCCATAAAAAGGGATTTTTCATAATATGTGACCTCAAAGAGTGACAAGGGACTTCCAAAGAGTGTCCTATAATATAGATTGAGACAGGTCCCACCCTCTTCATCTCTTCATTACCCATGAATACAACTATCAGTATTAGTATTATGGGTACATTGTAGCTCATATGCATATAAAAATTAATTTTCAAAAAAACTTGCTTCTTTTCATGGATACTTTCACTGTATAAAGTTTTTATTTTGATTGGACTAAAAGGAAAAAATAGCCTCATTCGCCTTTTTCACCTGGCTGCCATTCCGAACGAAAATGAGGCTTGGGTGGTAAATTATTGACATTCCGTCTGCACTTCCTCAATTTTCTCACAGAGGCTGGACAGAAAATATACTGTTGGTCAGGTGGAAAGTTAGGCAGATCAGGGGCATCTGGGGAAGTTTTACCACCCAAGCCTCGTTCTATCTAGTGCCTCATAGTGACGTAGGTGAAAAAGGTGAATTGAGGTGTAGGCCTATTGTTTTATATTGGCCATTTTTTAAACTTCAGTATGGCCACCATATAGACATCTGAGCACATGCAAACATTGATTTTTCTGATTCGTTATACAATAGTCTTTCCAAAAATACAACCCAATTCCAAAACATGGTACACTGTACTAATGGTGAATAAAAACAGAATGCAATGATGTAGAAGTTTCAAATTGCAGTATTTTATTCATAATACAACATAGATGCTGTATCAATGGTTTAAACTTAAGAAATGTACAATTTTAATGGAAAAATAAGTTGATTTTCGGTTTCTTGCCATAAACACCTTCCAGACTTGCAACTTCAGATACGTGTGCCCTGCAGACGGCATGAATAACATGTGCATGGCCTTCATGGAATTAAGTTTAACCTGTCAGTCTTAATGGAATTAAGTTTAACCTGTCAGTCTTGCCTAACAACCTCGAGCAAATGACATGTATAATTATGCAAGTTATGTACCAGGGTGGGGTTGTTGAGTACACACTGTATTTGTCATAATCTTAGAAATTCAGTGATATAGAGATTTAAATAGTTACCACTTGTAGTAGACACTTTTAAATAGCTTTAGTTTTAAGTGCTGAAGAAAAATGTGTTCCAACCATACCTGGTCTCCCTTATCTGAAATAGTGGTGAAAAGTTACATAGTACTGTTTTAAGACGAAGGAGGAGGAGCTGGTGAATGTCTTTTTAATTTCATTTATCATCATTACCTAGGGTCATATTGGGCTTGATTGATGTCACTGAGTAGGCAATGTATTTATAACCTCACTGTTACGGGCCTTAAAAGCTACGAAACATGCAACTGTGCATTCAGACCGAGAGCAATAAATTACCAAGAGTTGCCAAGACTCCCAAGAAACATCACTTGAGCACAGCAACAAAAACGGCAGAGTTGCCCATGACGTTAGCATTTGAATGTTCGATCCTGCTTCTCTACACAAGTCACATCGGTAAATCGACACTCTGATTGGTAGTCGCGAACCGCGTCATAGCTCATTACATAAAGTTAACCGAAGTTTAACTTTATTTTCTCGCCCAAGTTGCTTTTGTCGCCGAAATCCCCCGTCTCCATACAAAGCCTATACCCTCACGCTGTGTGGCTACTGAACTCTGCCCTTCCCCTCTCTCTGCCCCTTTCCCACGGACAACAGCCACATCCACCATTCACTGAATTTTGCATTGCTGCATTATGTCCCTGCTGTATGTGTGGTTGGTCTACTGAGCCACAAACTATACTATATACTTGTTTGGAATTTTCTGCCTCTTGTTTTGTATGTTCTAAGCTGCATCAAATGTCTTTCCGTTTCAGAAAAACAGATTTGTGCCCCAACTTTTGTCATTGAACTAACTCATCACAGGTCGGGTCGAAGGGCAACAATTCATACATTTTTACAAACAACTCTTTGCGCTCTGAGACGCTCAGCAATGCACTGATTCAGAAACGGAGAGAACTCTTTATATTATTTCATTTTATTTTTTGGGCCCCTCTCCACACCGGTCGCGGGTGCAATTGCTACCGTTGCTACGCCTCCAGAACCGGCCCTGATCTTTTTAGAAGGATCCCCGGCTAGTTGGCCATGTTAGCGTTATAAGACTAAAAAAGCCAGATTCACCGCGCTCTCCCCTCTGTTTGTGTGTCCGGGTGCGTAATCAGAGGATGTCCTTTCATAAGCAAATGGATGATTGCACTCCCAATAGTTTTTTTAGTTTCTTCTTTTTTATTTTCACATTTCAAATATTGACAAAACAAGCAGACGTTTCGGCTTCCTGCCTTCGTCAGTGTGAAAAACGATTCGGAGTGCGATCATCCGTTTGCTTATGAAAAGCGTTATAAGACTAGCATTGGCGTCAACTTTAATTGACGTTATTCAAAAAACATTAAAAATACGACTGTTTTGAAGAAAATGTTTATTAGAAGCTGAAATTCATTTCACTAGTAAAGTTCCATTGTGGTTATGCCTCAATGACTTATGGGTAAAACGTGACGACAAATGGTTGCACTGCTTTCGGTCTGGCTGGAGCTACATATGGACAACGTAAATATTGATCCTCTATCGTATCCTCACCTTTCCGACCATCTTCCAACACCGTGTACTGTTTTCGGCGTTGTTCCCTGAATTCATGGTGGCGTGGGTTTAAACGGCAAACTTAACAAATACTTAACAAGTATTTTACTTTGCAATAATGTCCTAAACTGGTCCTGTAAAGCCATAGAATTTTGATGGACAACCATTTGTCGTCACGTTTTACCCATAAGTCAACGAGACGTAACCTTAATAGAACTTTACCAGTAAAATGATTTTCAGCTTCTAATAAACATTTTTTTTTTTAACCGTTGCATTTTTAATGTTTTGGGATAACGTTAATTAAAGTTGACGTCGTTACTAATCTTATAACGCTAACATGCCAAACTAGCCAGGGATCCTTTTAAAATATAACTGTTAGTTGTATTTTGAACGTTTGCAAGAGATGAGCTATGTCAAAAATCCCACCCCGTGGTTCCTACGGGTCTCCTGGTTGGTCCGTCCATTCAATTTCGGTCCTGAAATTCCTTACAATGGATGCAACATCAGATGCTTGCGCCCAAGGGGCGCTGCATCTGACTTGAGTGAGGTTAATGTATTTAGGCATTTCAGCAAAACAAAATCTGATTTTAGCTTTATTTCCATCTGATAATAGTCCTCTAAAATTATAGGCTGTAGTTCATATTGACAACCATATCTAAAAATGGGTAGAATATGTGATACTTTTGATTGGTTTGATACAACGTGATGCGTTTGATGTGGTACACCAGGTGAAGAATCAGAAACGACTGAAAGTATGGGTCAATAGGATGTCAACAAAGCAAATATCTGCCACTTAAAGGGGAAGTTTGGTTTTTAACATGTTTAGCCCCTTTTCTGGAGTGTCTAGGATGAAATAGAATCATCAACACCAAAATTCTGACAACTGCTCATGTGTCTGATATTTGGCTCATTTAGAATCCTCCATTTTCTTCTTCAGAATAGCTTGCTTTGTGCATGCCCGATAATGGCCTTAAAAGAACCTTAAACCTTTGTTGTAAAACATGTGCCGCTCACCAAGTGGTTAGTGGAGTTCATTGATGTTCCACGTCAATTATCAGAGCGAAATACAGTTCCTATCCAGCTTTATTTGTCTTCTTGTTGTGCTAGTTGGTATTGCTACGCCGAAAAAATAGTTCCAGAATGTTCAAAATACCATATAAAATGTGACAGAAACTGTACTTTGCTACTATAATTGTTTCGGAACCTCAATGGACAGCACTAAACACTTGGTGAACAGCATAAGTTTTAAAATAAAGGTTTAAGGTTGTTTTAAGGATATTATCGGACATGCACAAAGGAAACCATTCTGAAGCAGAAAAGGGGGGATTCTAAATGAGCCAAATATTAGAGACAGGAGCAATCATGAAAATTTTGGTGTTGATAATTCTATTTCATCCTAAACACTCCAAAAAAGGGGATAAACATGTTAAAAACCAAACTTCCCCTTTAACATATAGGTGATGGATTAATTCAAATGTAATTCTAGAAATAAATGACAGCTTTTCCTTAGTAGATGAAATCCTTATAAATTTATATAAATATTACTGATCTTTGCTTGCAGACGGCCACTGATGAACCAGAAGTGGATTTGCTCCCACTTCATGAAATTCTGGAGGTACATTGTCCATGTTTACAAATGCGATACAATATTGACAGACAATATTGATTGATATTGATCTTGCTTGAAATGAATTTCTCTCCTGGCTAACATACATTAGCTATACTTTTGTAATTTTGGGATTTTTATTTTTTTTTTTTTGACCAAAGTACCTGAGCCCTGGTTGAATTGACATGACCCATGACCATTAAATTATTCTTTATTTTACAACAGTTAAGTCCGGTCAAACTAATTCTGAATTCAATACTATTCAAACTATTTCTGAACTTGTGGTGGTGGTAATGCTTATGTAACCAGCCTCAAGCCTAGGGAAACTGGGCCAGCACTTACCAGTGTCTTAACTAAGTAAAGAGACACTAAGGCAGGTGTTAGTATGAAGACAATGGAATTCATTTGTTAATGACATATGAAAAATATTAATTAAAATAAGCATGCAGACGCTCACGTATCCACAGTATAATATGTAATCCAAACAACATCCTATTAAAAGGCAAATGCAAGATCCAGTCAGTTACCTCACAGCCATTTCTTAGCTGTATCGTAGCCCTTCCACACTCAACAAACATTTCAAACATCTCATTGTAGGCATATCCTAACCCATTCTCCCCCTTAGTAACAAGATTACATATTTGACCATTTCCCATTATCCAGACATAACTATTCATCAATAAGGAAATAATTGTAATACCTTAAAAGTAAAGAGACACAACAAGGCAGGTGTTAGTATGAAGTCAATGGAATTCAACCATGGCTCCCCACTTTCTTCACTGCCTCACCTGGTGAGTGTGAACCTAGTAACAATTGTTCCCTAGTGGGCTGGAGTAAATTTAGTGGGAATGACTTGTCAACCTGTGTGTCCATATTTGCCTGTGTTTTGGTCTGTAGGCAGAGGTACAATTCGTGTCCCCTACAATAACAAAACCACTCCCACCCGTGTGCTATTGCATAAGCATCAGTGTTTGGTCGCCTTTGCGGTAAAGGTGCAGTGGTTAATTTGTGTTTTTCTGGCAGCTGTTGACAAACAAGACCTTGGAGACGCCCCATGAGCCTTATGTTACCATGGACGCACGTTTCTGGCAGCCCTACGTTGAAATGCTTCTGCGTAACGGAATCGCAACAAGACACTCTGAAGACGACACCAAAATTCGTCTGGAGAGCTTTTACTGACCTCTTCTAGATTCCTTGATGAGTCCGAAAGTTGTGGCTGTGGGCGGGCCTGTATTGTAATGGTCTGACTTTAAAGTGCTCTACTTTGATATCAGACAAGTTTTGTATTATACTAAAGAATTTCATATATGTTTTAAATTATTATATTTTTTACCCTTACAATGTTTTTTTTTTTTTAAATGGCTTATTACTTAAGACGTATCAACAGACAATTTAATCAGAGAATCATAATCTTTGATTTCTTTGATTTGCTTTTTAATAATCTGTAGACTGTACAGGATGAAGATTTCAATTCAACAATATACATACAAGACAGAAGAGATAAAGATAGAACCAAAATAAAGAATAAAATAAACAATCACTGCTGGTAGATATGTTTTGTTTTAATACATAGATGACTTTTACACAAGTAGATGCACTGCAGTTGCCACTGAATTTCTGTTGGTAAGAAAAGCCATGTTCCATGACCTGGATGCCCAGCTAGAGCACAAAGCCCTGAGGAGCCCAACAATCATTGCACAGTAGTTATTAGTATTACCTCCGCCAAGGAGGTTATGATTTGCTCGGCGTGTGTGTGTCTGTCTGTGAGCAAGATAACTCGAATTTTGGAATTTTCGTACAACGTGTGTATTGGGACAAGTAAGAACTGATTCGATTTTGGTGGCGATCAGTGATCCAGAACACCATCTGTGACCACATTGTCTTGGCGGAGGTCTGCGCTCTCTGAGCGCTTTTCTAGTTGATAAAGCCTTAGTGCTTAACGCAGTAAAAACACCAGTGCTATAGTGTCCACATAAGAGGTTTCTTTTCTCCTGACGTACTGTAGGTGGGAACTGTGTGTGTGTGTGTGTGTGTGTACCTCACACCTTTTAAGGGCAGTTCAGACTGAAGATCTGCGACGAGATGAGACTCTTTTAGAGAGGAGTTGTGGCAGTGTGAATCAATCGTCGCAGGTTGTTGCAAGCAGTTGCAAGCTGTTGCTTTTTACAACAAGCCTTTAAAATTGAACACATGGGCAAATTCCATATATTCAGGTAGGATGCAGTGAGGGGCACACATATTCATGCACATTCAACTCTGATCAAGTACCAATCCCAATATGTTCCAGGCAATTTATATACAGGGTTCCTACGCAGTCTTAAAAAGTATGGAAAAGTATGGAATTTGATTTTAGTATTTTCCAGGTCTGGAAAAGTATGGAAAACAAGAAAGATTATATGGAAAAATATTTGTGTTTCCAGACTATTGCTAAATGGCAAAATTTGTGCTGTTCTATGCCATACAGGCAGTGCGCAACAGGCTATGAACTTAGTCTTACAGTGTCCAGCCTTTTCCTTGAGTAGCCTACATGTATCTGTGTGCCCAATTCTAGAAGTATCTGCAACTTCACTCCATTGGCAGACCTTGAGCAAAGTCGGCCCAGTATGTGCACACCATTTGAGCGCCCCTGCCTAGCCATAGTCAGTGCATATCCTACAGAATGAATATGTCCAATGTAATTGATAGGTTGAGTAGGCCTGCACGATTAATCGTTAAAAAATCGCGATCTCGATTCACTCATGTGCACGATTTCATTTTGAAATGACTTCGATTCGCCTTTAATTTTACGAGCCGACTGCATCACCAACTCGTTCTGAAATGAGCACTCCAAAGCGCTGCCGGTTAGCCCTTGTCAGAGCGGTATAGAAAACATGCATCTCTCTCTATGGCTCTGGCCCTTGTTATCAGGCAGGGGTGCGTTTCCCGTACAACGGTGGATGTTAGCATTCTACCATCAAAGTACGATGTTCGTGGGAACTAGGTAGGTGCTCAGCGATGGGTGTTTCCCAAAAACGCCTACCAACATGGTAGACTACTATGTAAGTTTCTACCATGTTAGTATGTTACCACCATAGTTCCTACGGCTACGACCATGTTTGCAGATGTTTTCGGAAGTGTTCGGAGACAATTCGGGCGCATTCGCGGTAGGAAGCATGCCAGTCCCGTTTATACATTTATGTTGATATAGTCAGTTAATAACGGCGGTTACATGAACCTGTGATCAATATAAGATTCAATTAAGTCATATGCACAAAAGTGGTCTAGTTTATCTTCACCTTCGAGTGAAAATACAAGAAATAATAACGACAGGAAATTATATTGGCAAGTAGTCTAATTAGATGTGAGCAACCTTCCTTTACGTGCAGCAGGTGGCCTAGTGGGTTAAGCGCACAGCTTTGACTCACATTCATTAGAGCAGTCGGAGGTTCAATGCCAGGTGATTGTTATATAATACCTTCTTACTCTGTGTCTAAATTATTATATTTAAAACAATACAAGACAAATAAACTGAAATTATTATCCATTTGCTTGGGCATATTTTACGCATTAGTGCCTAGGCTATAACAATTCGCCTGTCCCCGCTTGTTCCATGCAATATTATCTTTGCATTTTGAACGTCTACCGATTGATAACACTCACATTAACAACGAAACCATCTAATTTCCTAATTGAATAGGCCTGCCATTACACCTGTTATCACCAATAATCACCACCTGGAAACTTTCTCCAAATGAAAATTCTTCCTAAATAATAAAGGCGAGGACAACAGAAACAAATCCACACACGTTGACAGGTGGTTTTGAACTCCGCAGGAATCACCGTTATACGCCTCAAAGGCGCACTGGCTTATCCATTTACGCCACCAGTCATCTCAATACACACTACATCTCTTGCCTAATTTAAATCATGAAAATACTCAAGGAGACTAACGTGGCCTATAATATTAATAATTAACAGGAAATCACATTGTCAGTATATAACCAAGTCTTACTCATCATTGAAGTGTTTTTAATCAACAATTTCAGTTGTCTCAAAATTTACCCAACTATGGTATGTTCAGCGCCTCTGTTGACTACAGTGTTGTAGTAAGATACTAACTTGTTACGGGAGGTGAAGAGCTCTCGTAGGTACGGATCAAGTTACGATGTTGTTTACGATATAGCGCAGGAACCATGGAAACAAGGACATAGTAGCTACGTACATCGTAACATGGAGGTTTCACCTCCATAGTATGGACGAGCATTTTGGGGAACACCTCTCTCGTAGTTTCATGGTTCCCACGATGTTGGTAAGCCCCAGTTA
>JAODXP020010045.1:0-15896 GCA_027497455.2 Sardinella longiceps | reverse complement strand
TGAGCTTATTTCACACCTGAACATTCTGAGATTTTAAAAACATTCCATAATAGTAAACTGAAGATTCTATCATTGAAATGCATTGCATTTATCCATTTTCTGACTTGGAAAAAAAGCGATTTCAATACCCAACGAGGTAAAGATGGTTTTATATGCTTATGCATGAATAAACTAAATGCATTTCAATGATAGAATGTTGAATTTACTACCATAAAATGTTTTAGAATCTCGGAATGTGTGAAATAAGCCCAATGGAAGCATCAGACAAAACGACCCCCTCCCAGACCCGGCGCCAGACGCAAATTGGTGGGCAGGCACTGCGTTACTTGAGGGGGGCACCAATTTTTATTTATTTTTTTTTTTTAAATCTGTGATATAATATGGCAAGGATGTGTCTAGAAAAAAAGGAGATACTCTTTTCTCACATTCGCATAGGATAGTTAGTTTGGATTTGGGTTTGAAGCATGGGTCCCCAAACTACGGCCCGCCACGTCAATTTAAGTGGCCCTCCAATTTCCTACTGTATGTATTTTCCACCAAGTACATGTAATTCCGGTTTGGGCCACCGGAGGATTTTGGCGCTGTTGCGCAGACTCTTTTTTTTCTTTTTTGAAGCCGGTTTGGTCCATTGATAAATGCAGCATTTCTTATGAGAACTGTATTTAGATTCCTTGCGTGTTTAGGCTATGTGTTATTTTAAATTTCTCTTTTAGCCTACCTGTTGGAATGCAAAATAGGTTTTGTAATAGGACATATAGGGATGAATAATTCACTTCAAAAACCAAGTTATGGCATTAAAATATTCTATTCTGGTAATTTAAAAAAAAAAAGTAAATCAACATACAGTACAGACCAAAAGTTTGGACACACCCCCTCATTCAATGCAATTCATTTATTTCCAGGACAATTTATATTGTAGATTCTCACTAAAGGCATCAAAACTATGAATGAACACATATGAAATTATGTGCTTAACAAAAAAGTGTGAGATTATGACAAACTTTTGGACCTGAACCCGATCAAGATGGTTTGGGGTGAGCTGGACCGTAGAGTGAAGGCAAAAGAGCCGACAAGTTCTTAGCATCTCTGGGAATGAATAACTCTTCAAGACAGTTGGAAAACCATTTCAGGTGACAACCTCTTGAAGCTCATCCAAAAAATAAAAAGAGGACAAAGCAGTTATCAAAACAAAAAAAGGATACTTCGATGAAACAAGAATATAAAACATGTTTTCAGTTATTTCACACTTTTTTTTTATTAAGTACATAATGCCACGTGTTCATTCATAAGTTTGTTTATTTTCACTGAAGGCAACAGTCATGAAAATAAAGTAGGCTAAATAATTTAATGGAAAAGTGTGTCCAAACTTTTGGTCTGTACTGTAGTTCTAAATAACAATAGTTTACATTGAATAGGCTAAAACAGACCTGTTGTATAAAGTAGCCTAGGTGCATCTACTGTAATTTACAAGGTAGATCGCTGGCCTCCGGCCCTCTGAAAGAGGCAAGCAGAGCGATCTGGCCCTCTTCAGAAAAAGTTTGGGGACCACTACTTTGAAGGTAGAGGGCATTACGTGCATTAATTAGGTCTACGGGCTTGTTGCACATACTTTTGCATTACCATAATGCCGTTGTTTTGAAATGTAGGCAAGCCAAGATTTCGCACAACCCAGGAAAAATTGATTGTGACATTGTAGGCTTGGTTTCACAATATTATTTTGTATGTATGTCAGTGGGGAACTTTTGGATAACAAGCACTGCCCTCTACAGAAACTGACCTCCACTTACACAAAAGGAGCGATATTTCAGTTTCAGAGCCTTGGAACCTAATCCACAATTTCTGATATCTTTATATCTGATATAAATAAATTACATATGACAACATGGATATGGATTTCATGCCGTTTCTCCCAATTCAGTAAAACAAAAAGATATTTTAATATATATACAGTAATGGTGTTTAACTTTACAGTAGGCCTATGTTTTGTGTTCATATGCATTTCTATATAACACCAGTAAAATGTAAAAATTGTGATTTCTTTGTGAGTTTTTATGAGGCTTCAACACTTGAAACATGAAAAAAATTCTCAATTTACAAAGTGTTCAAGTCGTAGAGACCACAGCATAATGTGGAAAGCTAGTTAATCCATTTAATAGCAAAAAAAACACAGACAAAACTATAAATGTATGCGCATGGCATTTTATTTTTATCACAAATGTGACTAAAAAGAGAAACAATGTGGAATTGTCCTTTTACAGAAATGTATTTACTACATAGCCTACATAACACCAAGACATCACAATATCTAGCCTACCAATTCTAGGCAATCTACTTTACTGTTCCAGAATTTGATACACACCAAATTTTAGCTACCAAACGTGTAGCCCAATTTTAATTTTAAGTAAAAAAAAAAAACAAACTATATTTCACATCAGAAAACAAGTACAGGCCGCATAGTATAGGTTATCATAATTTTAGGCTCCGGCATGTTCTGTGATGCTCCCCTCTTCTTTTATTTCCTCCGACATCACATCTTTTTTAATCGGAGGTTCCACCATGATAATTCAAAAGTTATACCTGCTTGGAAGCCTTTCACGTTATGTCGGTCTACCCGGGAGTAGCGAACGCCTTGCTCCACCTATTGGCGTCATAACGCTTGTCATACTGGTCAGGTTTTTTAGAGTCTTTTTGGTAACACTTTCAATGAACCCAGTATTCATAAAGCATTATACATGCATTCATAAAGGGTTATAACACATTCATAAAGTTTTATGACTAATGACATTTGTGTTCATAACTGATTATACATTCTCATGTCTATACTCAAAGCATTATATGTTATCTTATAAATCATTGAAACTTCATTTGACATAAGGCATTATAATGCTTCAATTTGTTATGCTGTTATTTGTCCTTTTAGATTTAGATTTCTTCATGCTGTATAATGATGAGTTAGAAGTGTTCAGTGCCTACCCTAAGTAAAGTATGATGAGCACATAATTACTCATGAAAGTGAATAAGGCACCATAACAGACACTAAAGAGGTATGTTCCCCTAGTATCAAAAGTTTAAAGAGGGTTATAATGCTTTGTGATACATCAAGTTATAAAGGTTTATATGATGAAATTATAATGCCTTATGAGTACAGTTATGAGAACATATAATCAGTTATGAAGCCTTTATGAATGCCTTTATAATGCTCTATGAATACTGGCTTCATAGAAAGTGTTACCGTTTTGGTAGTACTACAGATTCACCACCTACTTTAATTCCCCAAATTTACATGCAGCACATTAGTTTCCTTTTTTTCTCCAGAAACAATTAATCTCTTTAAACTTATGTTTTCTGGAAGTCAACCATCCAATGATCAAGCCCTGCTGCTATACCAAACATTACAAAACTATTTTGTGATATTTTCAAGCAGTGATTTTGAGAATCAGCTATTTAAATTGACGTGACCCAATTTGTCATTTTCGTGTTTTGAAAGCTTTATCTATGCACTGTTTTGTCAAATATGTGTTAATTATTTAGTTGCAACACTGCCCTCGAGATTGTCTCTCTGGGGGGGGGGGGATTGGATTGGATCCCGCTCTGCGTGCACCGCATAATGTTTCCTGGAAGTCAACCATACAATGATCAAGCCCTGCAGCTATACCAAAACATTATAAAACCATTTTGTGATATCTTCAAGCAGCGATTTCGAGAATTGACGTTGCCCAATTTGTCAGTTTCGTGTTTCGTTTTTATTTCATCTATGCACTGTTTTGTCAAATTTGTGTTAATTATTATTTAGTTGCAACACTGCTCGTATGCTTACTGCTTCATACTGCTTCAGCTTTTCATTTCCAGGAAACTTGTTACACCGTGAGCAATGACCTCTCTCCTAAGTGGATTTGATGGTGTCTCTTTAAATCACCCTTCTGAGTGAAACGCTTGTTGCACAAAGTGCAGAGATAGGGCTTCTCACCAGAATGAATGAGCTGATGTTTTTTTAGATTTCCCTGTTGAGAGAAACTCTTGCCACATTCAGGGCACTCATATGGCTTTTCTCCTGTGTGAATACGCTGGTGTATTTCAAGGTGTACCTTGAGAGTGAATCTTTTACCACACTGAGAGCACAAATACGGCTTCTCTCCAGAGTGAATGCGCTGGTGTGTTTTAAGGGATGCCTGTGTATGATAACTTTTATCACATTGAGAACAATGGAATAGCTTTTCACTGGTGTGAGTGCGTTGGTGATTTTTGAGTTGGTCCTCTCTAGTGTAACTCTTGTCACATTGTGTGCAGTGGTACGGTTTATCACTAGAGTGAAGAAGTTTGTGTCTGTTCAGATTTCTCTCTGAGATGAAATCCATGCCACACTCAGAGCAGCTGTAAGGTGTCTCTCCTGTGTGCAAGCGCTGATGTTCTCTAAAATTAGTCGCTTGGCTAATTTTTTTGCCACATTGGGTACAATGGAAGAGCCCCTCTCCTGTATGTGTGGTGCGCATGTGTTTTTTCAGAGATGATGGACATGTATATCTCTTGTCACAATGACTACAATGAAATGGTCTCTCTCCTGTGTGAATATACATGTGGGTCTGAAGCAAATATTTGCAGTGGTAGCTTTTGCCACACTGTGTGCAATGGTGACTCTTTTCCGTAGCGTAGACACACTTATGTCCTTTCAAGCTATATTTTAGAGCATAACTCTTCCCACAGTGGGTGCAACTGTAAGGCTTCTCTCCTGTGTGAATACGAACATGTTTTTTAAGATCTCTGGAGTCTCTGAATCTTTTGCTACAGTGACTGCAGGGAAATGGCTTCTCACCCGAGTGAATACGCTGGTGAGTGACAAGAGAGAACTTTTGGCGGAAACTTTTGCCACACTGAGCGCAGTGGTGAGGCCTTTCCCCTGTGTGTTGAAGCTGATGAGCTTCGAGATGAAGTTTTCGTTTAAAGCTCTTGCCACACTGAGCACAGGGGTAAGGCCTCTCTCCTGTGTGAGTACGTTGGTGTAGTCTGAGGTTTCCCCTTTTATTAAAACTCTTGTCGCAATGAGAACATTTATAAGGCTTTTCTCCTGTATGAATGAGCTTGTGTTGTTTTAAACTATCCATGCGTGCAAAACTGTTGCCACACTGAGAGCAGTGGTACGGTCTCTCTCCTGTGTGAATACGCTGGTGTGTAGTCAACTGTGCTTTTGCGGTGAAACTCTTACTACACTGAGCACAGTGATATGGCTTCTCTCCTGTGTGAATACGCTGGTGTTGTTTGAAACTTCCTTCTTGAGTGAAGCTCTTTCCACACTGAGTGCAACAGTAAGGCTTTTCTCCAGTGTGAATACGCTGATGTGTATCCAAACCTGCCTTTGAGGTGAATGTCTTGTCACACACAGTGCAGTGGTACGGCTTCTCTCCTGTGTGAATGTGCTGGTGTTTTTTGAGAGCTGCATATTGAGTGTAGCTCTTACCACACAGAGTACAGTGATATGGCCTTTCTCCTGTGTGAATACGCTGGTGTATTTTAAGTTGTCCCTTTGTGCTGAAACTGTTGTCACAGTCAGCACAGTCGTAAGGTTTCTCACCTGTATAAAAAAACACAAACACATTGGAGCAATATTTAGATGTTATTAGAGTTATATTCAACGTCTTTGGTGAGAACTAGCCTGACATAGCCCATTCATCCGTATTCATGGTCTGGAGACGGTCTTCTGGGGAGGGCTTTGTCTGTTAACAGACAACCGGCCAATCAACAAGGCTGATTGGACGAGCTGTCCAATTGTTTTAAACCAGAGCTGAGTGCTTTCCCCCTGCCCTATAATCGCTTCAGGCTAAAGAACCCCCAGACCATGAACATTGATGAACAGAAGTATTAATAGTGGGCTATGTCAGGCTAGGTGTGAACGCCCCTTAAAGGTATTGTACAAGATGTTCTCCTGGAGCACTACTTTAGAATGTTAAAATACACCATCCTAAAAATAAAACACAGTCCAATTTTTTTGAATGGTGGTATGTTTATCAAAGTCAACAACTCAAACGCTATTCCTCCCTGCAGCACTCATCCTGTGCTATTAAGGTGTGGCCTCAGGGGAAAGTCTGTATAAGATGTATTTAAATTTAGCTTGCTCAAAATGTTTTTCTGTTTTACCTTTAATTTGTCAAAACTCTTAGCCTGGGAGTTCCCATGCTCCTTTGCGCGCTTATTTCATTTCACTCTGCAAAGCAGCATGGTGACCATGGCCGATTTTCTCGCCTGCTTTCAGTATCCAATCACAGAACAAAAAGGGACTAGTTCGCCGCTCGATTGCATTTTACTCCACGTGGTGGCTCTGGTATTGGCTCTGAGCTATGTACAGACGCTATGATAGACATTCGTAGCGCCCAATAAACGGCTCTGGACAATCGTAAACGATGCTTCCGCTACGAGAGATGCAATAGGTCTCCAGACTAAATATCACTCGTGATTTTAAGTTTGGCATTCGCCAGGCTACAAAACTCTGGTGAAAGAAGACCAAAATGAGTAAAACACAACGATAAACCATGTTTAAAATATTCTACCCGCACGAGTTTCAGCTGCATCTCTGCTGTTGTCTCTGTCCTTCCCTTGTGGTCCTTGGGTTCTAAAGCAGTCCACCAGCACCACTGATACCCTCTTCAGCTGGATCAGAGACACTGGGTCTGGAGCAGACAGATGAGGACTGGGACTCAGGGAGACGGCCATGTTTGTGTTCTCTTCTTGTCCCTAGAAATCATAACCAAAAGGAAGATTTGGATTGGAAATCTGCAAATGGTGTGAGTCAGTAATTAGCAAAGTATTAGGTGTCCTCACATTCTAGAATTTTGCGGTCCAGCGCCATCTTGAGGGTAGAGCGGGGGAAGAGCGCTACGAATTTCCCCCAGGTTATCAGCTATGAGCATATGACCAATAACCCCCGGCAATATTTAATACATTTAATGTCAAACTCTGGCGTTGAAGCAGCCAAAGCTCTTTATAGATCATGTATACCAGTCAAACTTTCGTTCAAAATTAAAATTACGAAAGTAACTGCTTTTTAAGATTTACCGCGATTAACTTTAAGCGTCAAGAGCAATGTTTACTACATAGTGCAATGTAGCCCCCCGCATTCAAATCGCTATTGGTAAAACATTTAAAAGTCTCGACACAGCATGATACTTCGGTCACAACATTATCAGAGCCCCTACACGTGGAATCGAGCATTAAAAACATCCTTGGTGTACGCATATGTGTGTTTCAAAGAATGTTTATGAAAGGCACTTACCAGATTAACCACCTGACATTAGTAGCAACTCGCACTGACTGCTTGCGGAGAAATAGTAACGCTATGTGTGAACGTCGACTGGGAGTAAACGTTGTAAGCATGTTGACTGGCTTAAGATTTAGTAATATTTGGCAGTGCATAGCCTAACTTTCTCAGATACATAATGTGGGAGCAGGCATTACGAGCTGGCACAAGTGATCGCAAGCAGTGGCTCAATACTGGGAGAGGAATGATAGCCCCTGGGTAGGTTACCCCAAGTGTTTTTCTTTTAACTTGGCCTACTATTGGTTTACCTTAGCCTTCACCAGGCTCTTTCCATCAAACTCATTTGACACTAATTCTCGTACCCTTTCCCAAACAATTTGTTTGTAATCCTTAACATTTACAGCACTACTACTACAATTCATCAGTAGTAACAAGGTAGTTGCTGGATAAGCCTGACGTTGTATTAGCAACTAGCATGTTAGTACTATATGAATTGCATAGTTCACAAACAGTCTTTGAAATAAACATATGCGTACACTACGGATGTTTTAAATACTCGATTCTACGTGTAGGGTCTGTAATGATGTTGTGACTGATGTATCATGCTGTGTTGAGCCTTTTAAGTATTTTAAAAACAGCGATTTGGATGCAGAGGGCAACATGTAACTATGCAGGGTAGTTAGAACCCATTCTACTTAAAGTAATCGCGGCAGATCTTAAAAAGCAGTTACTTTCGTAATTTTCATTTTTAACGAAAGTTTGACTGGTATACATGATCTGTAAAGAGCTTTGACTGCTTTAACGCCGGAGTTTGACATTAAATGTATTAAATATTCCCAGCGTTTGTCATCATAGCTCATTGGCCTGGGGAAATTCGTAGCGCTCTTCCCCCGCTCTACCCTCAAGATGGCGCTGGACCGCAAAATTCTAGCAAAATTCTAGAATGTGAGGACACCTAATATCATGAGGGATTTGTGTTCTTTGCCACATTCCACATGCCACATGTATAATGATTAGACTTGATGCCGAAATATTTCGCATCAACTTCTTTACTGACAGTCAAGCTGGAACTAATGCCTACAGCCAGTGGCGCTGTCAGGCGTACGGCTGTACGCACTGTGCGTACCTTGAGAGAGAGAGAGAGAGAGAGAGAGAGAGAGAGAGAGAGAGAGAGAGACGCGCAAGCGAGAATCGGGCGGAGAGATTTGTCATTTGTAGAGATTTGTCAAGTTCTGAAGTAGCCTATTGAAATGTTTTAAATGTGTCAATAGGCAAATTTATTTTAGGAGGCCTGCATGGTCGTATCTATCGACGACATGATGCGATTTCGCTCTAATGTTTTTGTGATTAATGTTTTCATGTGGGCTATTTGCCTATTTTCTTTTGTTTGAAAGCTCGAGAAAAGCAGTAGGGCCTAGCCTTTTTGGCGAGTGCCCATGCCACGCCGATATCACCCTAGGCTATGCATTATAATTTTCTTACAATGGGCCATTTGCGAGTTGTTGGCGCCCTTCGTTTCGCGCACCAGTGGAAGGCAAAGGGGAGGGGGAGAGGCCCTGTCCCTACACCGGGCAGCTATAGCGCAAGAAGTTGGTGTAGTCTACACCACGCAGTAATTCCTTCGAAATAAGCATAGCCTACTTCATTCATAATATTGTTAAGCCAACCCGACAATATCACAAACACTTTCGGGTCATTCCATGTCAAATCACCCAATGGGTTAAACCCCACCCCCTCAGAAATTGATGAAATTTGGTGTATGGGATCATCACACCTGAACATTTCATACTTGAACATTTTAAGCTCAATCGGACCAGCGGTTTCTAAGATATGCCAGGTCCAATTTTCCGATTTTTGCCAAAAATGGGCTGACCAGCCCACATTGACATTACCGTAATTTGCTTATTTCTGGGTCAAATTCAATAATTATGGTGTCGTTTGAAAGCTAAGACCCCCAGGAATCTGATTATATGATTACTTTTTATGATTAGACCCATTTTGACTAAATGACCCTTTAACCTTTACTTTGGACCTGAATTTGACCTTGTGGATCATGTGACCATCAAGTGACCCCTGGTCTAAAAGTTAGGTCAACATGTTCTGTAGACAATATCAAAAAATCACAGGTATAATATTTTTCGTTTGTCAGCAATTTTAAAACAAAGTTTGGTTGAACGTGACAAAATGGTCTTTCCATGCTATCTGGCTACATTACATTCCAGTGTCTATGCTAAGCTAAACCTAAAATAAAGCTAAGTTTGGGGTTGGCAGACTAGGAAAATGCATGCACTAAAACAAAGTTTGGTTAAACTTGATAAAATGGTCTTTAAAGGAATATTCTACCTTCTTTTAAATCCCAATTGGTTAATCACTCTCTTACCTAGAGTTGCATATGTGGGTAAAAGCACTTTGGTTTCAGTGAATGCATTTAGTTACAGGAAGTGATTCCTGCCGTAGTGAGATATGAGCAGCGTAGAGCCGTGGCCTTAAGACTAGCAAGAACATGCAGAAGCACATTTCGGACTTTTTTCCCGTAACAACTCAGTTAATACTAGTAAAAAGGACGTCAATAACAACAACAATGATGACACAGGGACTGAGCTCGTTTCGGAGGACTCAAATCTGGTTCAAGCCAGCATCAACGTAGCTGATTCCACCAGCATTAACCTTACCAACTGTGCTACGTGTGCTACTCAGGTTGGGAAACACAGGATGACTATCGATGATGAAGAGCCCTACCAGCCCCTCATGAAATTTCCAGGAGGAGATTTGGAGTGGAAACATGTGAGAGAACATTTCAACATGCGTGGTTTAAAACATGGACATGGCTGCATTACATTACAGAATCTGACTGTGTTGTATGCTTTATCTGCGTAAAAGCCAAGCAAAAGGGATTGCATGTCAAAGACAGCCAAACCTCCTTTGTAACAGGAGGGTTCAACAATTGGAAAAAAGCTCGTGAAAAATTCAGTCAGCATGAGCTTTCGGAAGTACATTCTGATTCAGTGCGTGCTTTAGCCTCCTTAAAACTGACTCCAATCAGTGCTGTGATTTCAGACATAGCGGCAAGAGAACAATCCACGGCAAGGACAGTGCTAGAACTTTTTTCCGCTCTATCAAGTTGTTGGGTCGCCAGGGTCTAGCACTCAGGGGCCACACTCACCGTGATGGTGTCCTCTGGCAGTTTATGCTGGAACGTACACACGAATCTCCGAAAGAAAGAGAATGGATGATGCGCAGAGACAATTGGATGTCCGATACAATCCAAAACGAAATGTTTGCCCATGCCATTCAACGCGAAATCATGAGTGAAATTATTCACTGTTCCTACTTAGGACTCGTAGCTGACGGCACAACTGACATCAGCGCGAGTGAGCAATTTTCATGTTGTGTGCAATTTGTGGATTCAGGTTTAAAGCCACATAACGTGTTTCTTGGATTCTACAATGCAGGCAACACATCTGCAGAAACGCTGTTCTCTTGCATTAAGGACATATTCATTTGTTTGAACATACCCTTGGAACGTCTGGCAGGATATTGTTTTGATGGGGCGTCCAATATGTCCGGCCATTTAAATGGTGTTCAGGCTAAACTAAAGGCAGAGTGCCCAGGCTCCCTTTATGTGCATTGCAGTAACCATGCTTTGGATCTAGTTCTGCAAGAGGTAGCAAGAGATGTCAGACTAATTGCAGACACCCTGAACTTTGTTCAGGGAGTTTCTGTAGTGATTTCAGAATCAGCCAAACGCAAACAATTATTCAGATCTCTTTTCGGGTCTGAGGATGTCGTGTGTAATCTGTTAAGTCTTTGCCCGACTCGGTGGTGCATCCGCACCGCAGCCATTTCGAGAGTGATTGATGTATACCCTACACTCCTGCACACATTGAAGACCCTGGAGGAGGACCGGTCCATTAGGGCAGAGGTCCGGTCTAAGATTGCAGGGCTGTGCAAGCAAGCAAAACATGCAAAGACCTATTTTGGCTTATTGTGCAGCCAAGCGCTTTTCGGGCCTTCTGAAGCGGTGGCCCGCAACCTACAGAGCGAAACCTCCTCTGCACGAGCAACATTGGAGTCTGTCAACGTCCTCCAGCAACATATCCAGACACTTCGGGAAGATGACACTTTCAATCGCCTTATTGAAAAGGTCAAAATCTCAGCTAGAAGCAATGAATTGAAAATGCCCAATCCGTCTAGATTGAGGAAGACCCCAGTGCGCGTCCGAAGCACCACAGAACCAGAGGCTGTAGTGTGCGACTCTAGAGAAGCGCAGTGGCGGCGTCAATTCTTTGAAGCAGTGGACTTAATTCAAACGGAACTTGAACGCAGAATTAATCAAGAAGGGATGAAAGTGGCTGCGCAACGAGAGACTGCACTAATCGATGCTGCAAACCAGAATTTGTCTGGACTAGAGGATATTCAACTCCCTGAAAAGTTCGACCGTTCACGCTTACGAATGCAGCTAACCTTGTTGGGTGATTTGAGTAAAGAGACGCGCTTCAGTACAGTTACTGAGGTAGCTGAATTCATGTCATCGTTGCATTCGCAGACCAGGGGACTGTTTAAAGAAGTGGAGGCATATATTGAACTTTGCCTAAGTCTGCCCGTTTCAGCAGCCTCGTCCGAAAGGACCTTTTCGGCCCTCAGGCGGCTGAAGACATGGACTCGATCCACCATGAGCCAGAGGAGGTTGACGCATCTGGCTCTCATGCACGTCCACAGTGATATTCTGGACAGGTTGGACATTCGGTCACTTGTGAAAAGCTTCATCAGCAACACACCCGAACGGAAGGCAACGTTTGGTGCACTGTGAAGTAAGGTAAGAAAAAAGGCTACTTTAAACCCCATTCTACTTCTCCGCTGAGCATTGTGCGCATTCAGTTTTCTAAACGCAAATTAGCAGACCACCAAAAAGTTAGTCAAAATCTGAAGGCTTTTTTTCCCTGGCAAAGACTAAGGACTTATGTGTGTGTGTTTTGATGTGGCTGTGTTGAGCATGATGAATGTGATCCATCTTATGGATTCGTGTACGCTGGCAACCCGTTTAGTTTTCCCTTTTAATTCTTCCCCCCAGATGAACCCATGGTAGTGATGTTGGAGGCAGAGGCGATGGTCTGTTGGGACCCCAAGCAGTTAGCAAGTTTGCTGTTCTCAAAAGATAAAAAAAATATTTTGTCTTTTCTTGTTGTAGGACTAGGTCCTGTTTATTGATTGGCCTATGTCGATATAGGGATTTTTTTTTTTTTTCATTTATTCATTTGCTTGATGCAATGATGTTTTTTGTGATTTTATTAGAAATTAAAAAAAGCATTCATTAGGCCTAGAACTTAACTCAAAATGGAATGATTTAAAATGTCATAGGCTACATGACTTAAGCGCTCCATTAAAGCTTGCAGGATCACTGCATTATTGAATTATTGAGCATTCCATGTCTTCATTTCCGTGCAGAACATTTCGAGTTATTTTTCACATAGACAAACAAACATATAGACAAATACCCACGAAAACATAACCTCTTTGATGCATAATGCATTTATTAAAATATGCGCACCCGGCTTAATTGGGTAAGTTTTAACCTGTTATTAACTAATAACGGTCTCATGATGGGGCTTCTCTCAAATTTACATTTATCTGTCCTTAAAAAGTTCCTCGCAACTAAAATGACATTTTGTTTCGTTAATAGGTTCAAATCATGAACATCTATTGATTGACTTCGATGTTTTGTGTGTTCTATGGTGGCTGTGTTGGGTAATAATCTATAGCCTATGTCTTACTGTTGTAGGCTATGCCATTACTGGTGTGCGCAATCCGCAGTACGAACTGCGCTAACAACTCAACTCATCAAAAAATGTTTAAAGCAGGGCACATTACACCTGCTGCCTGTAGCATTAGAAGATATACCCTACAACAGCCAATGTTTTCCTAATGTAGTAAATTGGCTGCGCACAGCGGGTGTGACGTCACATACAACGACCCAGCCCCCAGCCCCCCCTGTGCCGAAGACCTTCCCGCGCGCCTGACTCGCGTTTTACAAGCGGAAAAGCGTGTTCAGTGTGAAACCCCCCTTACAGCACCGCGAACGCACAGGTTTTGGTCCAAGTTACTAGGCTAAGGTAGGCCTATGCCCACTTTTAATGTGTTTACGTTGTAGCTTGTCCAGATAAACAAACGTGCACTAGGATGTAGCCTAATGAAGCTTCTTTGATCTTCTTCCCTACACCTCCCACATTCCAATAATAGGTTATTCATTTCGCTTATTACCGTATTTAATTGTATTGATATAGGTTTACAGAAATTTTTGAAAGAATAAAAAAAACATTAACCAGCATAGTGAAACCTGTAGAATTAACTCACTTCTCTCTATCTCTTCCCACTGCTCTCTGTATTCCAGTCGAAATTCAGTTTTCTCAACCACGAGCAACACTTGGTCCCTCATTCAACTTCATCAAAGTGTCCAAAGTGTCAGAACTATGGAGGTAGGCTATGGCTGGAGTGACCAAGTCCCGCCCTTCACACACTTGAATGGCGAGGCAAAGGTGGTAGATAGGCGGAGCAAATGCAGTTCATGTCTACAGGAGAAATTATTAGGGATCCCCCCCCTCGTGCAAACAACTAGTAAACCAGTTGCAATCAGCTACCTCGTGGTTCCAGAAATTAACTTCTCACGATGATTCTATTTATAAACCATCTCTGGTCGAGTGAACACTGTGGATCAAGGAACTAAGCATTTCTACTCATGCGCAAAGTTCCAAAGCCAGAAATTACGGGTGGGACAATGTTGATTTTATTGGGTATTCTCTAATAAGACAGTATTTTTCAGAATAGACAACTATTTGTCTTGTCATAGTTTGCTTGCCGGTTCTCTAGCTGTGTGAAAATGTGTGAAGAATTTGTATCCACGTTAGTGGACTAGTGATGCGCACAGAGCATAACACACCGTTTCGGCACTCCTCTGTGCTACTCCCCCTCTCGAGCGCACACACGTTCGGACGGCTGTGGGCACAACACTGTTTAGCGCTGGCTGGGCCTACAACATATAATTAACGCACAACCCCGTCTAACGTCTTGAACTTCGGAGCAGCCTATTTAATTACGCACAATACATGGAACTTCACGCGTAGACTTTCTTTTACGGCTAGTAACTTGGTCTAGTTTCTGTGATGACGGCAAGAGAATCCACTTTTAATTTACATGACATTTCAACATCATATTCACTCAGCTCGATTATTCTCGCAAAGGCTGTGTCTAGCCTACCATAAGTGTCTATCTGTTCAGTAGCCTACCATAAGCTATTGGTACATTTCAGCAGACTACATTGTAGCCTATCTTCAACTCTGGTCATATAACGATAACGGAATTAATGGAGGAAGAAAGGTCCGTGTATGATTGTTTATACACGGACCAAGAAAGAACATTTTATTTATTTAAAAGATAGTCTATATAATATGGCAAGCCAAGAGGCTATCATTCAGCTCATGTGAAACGATTAAAAAATATCCAGATTCTAGAGGGCTCTGCTCTGTTGTAGGGCCTAGGCTACGCACAGTGTGGCTACGCACAGTTCAAAATGTAACTTTTTTATGAATACGTCACTGATTGTTACGTCATGCAACCTTCCGGAGTATAAAGAGGGACTGGAATATGGCATCCAGGGCCGCTGCTAAGGTTTTGGAGGCCCTAAGCTTAACTGGTCAGGGAGGCCCCCCCCCCAAAAAAAAAAAACAAAAGCAAAGACTTCGAAGTTCCACTCAAACCTTTACTATTTATTAAAATTAACATTAAATACACATAAAACTATAATGAACATTTATAACAAGTAAGTAAAATAATAAATAAGGTCAATAACAATAAGAACAGCAGCAACATTAATAAGTAAGTAATAATTGGAAGAAAAGATTTGGACTGAAGCAGTGCACTGCGGATATCTTGAACTTTGTTGACTAAGGCACGATATCTACAAACTACAGTGACAATTGTCAACTACTTGCAAACATGCCACATTCATTTTAAAATCCAGATTGTTTCATATTGCAACCAACCGAGCCTAAATTGAGCAACATCATTGAACGTTAAGTTAGCAAAACAATTAACGTTAGCCTAAACGGACTTACCGGCCAGGGATGCACGGCGTCTTCTTTTTGCTTCTTTTTCTTTCGCTTTTCAGCACCAGATTCATGCTGTCTCTTCATTATTAGATGTCAACGATGTTGACACATTTACTGAACATTTGCACAGCAGAATCTTGCAATTTGCAGTTTTCTAACGTTGCTGCTTGCTGCTTCAATCAAAGCCGACACAACAAACTCAAAGACGCAATTTGGGATGTACCATTTCAGGGAATAGGGGTGGGTAGGACTATCTTTGTATATTAGGCAAAACTGTTAATTTGCTTGAATTGTATGATGAGTTACGCAATTTTTAACAAAAAATGATGGGCCTATTCATTACTAATTCCTATATTTTTGCAATGTAACTATTATCATGACATTTTTTAGTAAAGCTCAAAATTGGAGGCCCCCCGAGGCCCTGCCAAGTGGTTGAGGCCCTACGCACCTTGCGTACTCTGCGTATGGGGAACGGCGGCCCTGATGGCATCCATTCATATTTGATTAATGTTCATTGTGGTGAGGACGTTTTGAAAATGCTCTGCTGC